>PVKE010012408.1:0-38406 GCA_004027555.1 Craseonycteris thonglongyai | reverse complement strand
TGACTCGTAGAAGCGTTAGGCTCCCTCGGAGACTCTTCTGCTGGAGGCGCTGACGGGAGAGCCGGGGGCTTTACCTTGGAGAGAAACATGGTGATGGGTAGTTGTTGTCTTTGTTTTTTCTTTTCCTTCAAAATTCCCCTGTACAAGGACATAACCCCGTCAACGCGATGGCTGAACTCGACAGCTCGAACCATATTGTTGTCCATGTCTTGTGCAAATTGTTGCATCGCTCTTGCCATGTTGCACAATTGTTGCAGATTCTCCAGGGTAAGGCCACGCATTTCAGTTTCTTCTTGGTCTTCCTCTTCGTTTTCAGTGAGGGAGGGGTAGCCTCCCTACTGATGAGGTTAGGAAACTTTTCCTCCACGTAACGACAAGCAGCATTGTTGTCAGCAGAGGAAGCCTCACCATACAGAAGCACGTTTCTGAGGCTGTATCTTTTTTGAAATTTTTCGTACCAGCCTTTGCTGGCTGAAAAGCCTCGTCCTCGAGGAGGCGAATCCCTCCTGGCAGTGCTAGGACTGGCTTGAGGTTCGTCAGCACCTTCTTCAGCCTCTTCATTGTCGTCATCGGGCAAGATTTGGTCGTAGAGAGCTTTGGCCTTTGTCCTGATCATATTAGTGTCCAAACTCACTCTCTTTTTCCTGCAATCAGCAATCCACAATGCCAGCGCAGCTTCCATGTTCACAATTCTGTTATTGCGCGGAGTTACCACATGTTTCGCTTCTTTGTTGAAGGTGATTGAAGCCGTTTTGCGGATGTTTGCTTCCTCTTTCTTGATGGACCGCACTGTAGATTCATTCACCCCGTAATGGCGTGCCACAGAGGAATAACTTCTGCCCTCTTTGATCATATCTAAAAGTTTCACTTTTTCGCGGATGGTCATCATCTTCTTCCTCTTGGGCGCCCCGGAGGAAGCTTTCGCAGGGGCACAGCGCTTAGGCGGCATTATAAGGGCTTAATTAATAAAAAAAGTGATCGCTTAAACAAAACAAGTGATCGCCAACACAACACTAAAATACAGTATGCGAGACAGTCAACATCATGGACAAGACTGGCGAGATACAACCAGAGAAGATGCTAGGTGAGGCTGCGATGATGCGCAGACAATCAGCTCACAGGGATAAAGCCACTCGTCCTCTCATGGGTCGATGTCGCCCCAGAAACCAATCCCGCGCCTTTATGAGAGCCCGTGGGATGGACTCTGAGTCAGCTCATCTCTTTGTTTGACATGCAGGGATCCTTCTCTCTCGCGCATCCACATGAAACAACGCTCCTTTCCGCCATGTGGCTGCCGACAGGGTTGTATTTTTTCATTTTTATTTTTTGACGACTATTTTGGGGAAACCCGCGAAGCACTGAAGCCGCAAAACATGAAGCGTGAAGTGGCGAGGGAACACTGTAGTCCCATTCATTTATTTTTGCTTGTACTTCCCTTGCCTTTGGGGTCAAGTTTATAAATTACTCTCTGAGCCCAAGGTCTATAAGTTTAGTGCCAATGCCTTCTTCTATACACTTTACAGTTTCAGATCTTATGTGGAGATCCTTAATCCCCTTTGAGTTAATTTTGGTATATGGTGACAGTTCATAGTCGAGATTTATTCTTTTGCATGTGGTTTTCCAATTTTCCCAGCACCATTTACTAAAGAGGTTTTTTTTTTCCCCATTGTATATTTTTGCTTCTTTGTCAGAGATTATCTGCCCATGTATTTGTGGGTTTATTTCTGGGTTTTTTATTTTGTTCCATTGATCTGTATGTCTATTTCTCTGCCAATAGCATACTGTTTTGATTATTGATGCTTTGTAGTAGAGGCTGAAGTCAGGGGGCATGATGTCTCCAGCCTTATTTTTTTTCAGAGGATTGCTTTGGCTATTTGGGGCCTTTTGTGGTTCATATGAATCTGATAATTTAAAAAAAAATCTATTTCTTGAAAGAATGTCCGTGGGATTTTGATGGGAATTGCATTAAATCTGTATATTGCTTTGGTTAATATGGCCATTTTAACTATGTTGATTCTTCCAATCCATGAACATGAAATATCCTTCCATTTCTTTGTATTTTCTTCAATTTCTTTTAATAGTGTCTTACAGTTTTTCGTGTATAAGTCCTTCACGTTCTTTGGTAAGTTTATTCCTAAGTATCTTATTTTTGTTGTGATCACAAACAGTATCATTTTTCTCATTTCTTTCTCTGAAGTTTTGTTGTTTGTATATAGAAATGCTGTGGATTTTTGTACATTGATTTTGTATCCAGCAACTTTACTGTACTCATTTATTATTTCTAACAGTTTTCTGGTGGAGTCTTTGGGGTTTTCTATATAAAGGATCATATCATCTGCAAAAAGTGACAGTTTAACTTCTTCATTTCCAATTTGGATGCCTTTAATTTCTTTTTCCTGCCTAATGGCTCTGGCTAGAACTTCCAGCACTATGTTGAATAGCAGTGGTGACAGGGGACATCCCTGTCTCATTCCTGATTTTATTTTATTTTATTTTTTTACTATTATTATTTTTTTTTTCTTCTTTTGTTCCTGATTTTAGAAGAAAAGATTACAGTTTTTCCCTGTTCAATATGTGATTCGCTGAGGGTTAGTCATATATGACCTTTATTATGTTGAGGTATTTTTCTTCTATACCCATTTTATTAAGTGTTTTGATCATAAATGGATGTTGTATCTTGTCGCATGCATTTTCTGAATCAATTGATAGTCACATGGTTTTTATGTTTAATTTTGTTTATGTGGTGTGTCACATTGATCGACTTATGTGTGTTGAACCATCCTTGTGCCCCAGGGATGAATCCCATTTGACCATGATGTGTAATCTTTCTAATGCATTGTTGTATTCTATTTGCTAGTATTTTGTTTAGGATTTTTGCATTGGTGTTCATCAGAGATATTGGTCTATAGTTTTCTTTTTTTGTGACATCCTTGCCAGGCTTTGGTATTAGGGTAATGTTGGCCTCACTGAATGAGTTGAGAAGTATTGCCTCTTCTTCAATTTTTCAGAAAAGTTTGAGAAGAATAGATGTTAGTTTGAGACAATCTGGTCCTAGACTCTTGCTTTTGGGAAGGTTTTGGATGATTGTTTCAATTTCCATACTGTTGATTGGTTTGTTGATGTTATCCAGTTCTTCTTGATTCAGTCTAGGTAGACTATATGTTTATAAAACTTGTCCATTTCTTCTAGGTTGCAAAATTTGGTGGCATATAGTCCTTCATAGTATTTTTGTATGATCCTTTGTATTTCTGTGGTATCTTGTAATTTCCCCTCTTTCATTTCTAATTTGGATTATTTGTGTGTTTTCTCTTTTTCCCTTGGTGAGTCTAGCCAGGGGGTTGTCAATTTTATTATTTTTTTCAAAGAACCAGCTCTTTGTTGTGTTAATTTTTTCTATTGCTTTTTTATTCTCTATTTCATTTTGTTCTGCTTTAATTTTTATGATTTCCTTCCTTCATCTGGCTTTAGGTGTTTTTTGTTCTTCCTTTTCTAGTTCTTGAAGATGTGATAGTATGTTGTTTACTTGTGATTTTTTTTGTTTCTTGAGAAAGGCCTTGTGATATAAATTTCCCTCTTATTACTGTTTTTGCTGCATCCCAGTAATTTTGGTATGCTGTGTTTTCTTTGTCATTTGTTTCTATGTATTTTTTAATTTCTTCCTTTATTTCTTCTTTGATCGTCCTTTATTAATAACATGTTTAATCTCCATGTATATGTGGTTTTTCCTGCTTTCTTTTTGTAGTTGCTCTCCAATTTCAAAGCTTCATGATCGGAGAATACACTTGGTATGATTTCAATCTTCTTAAATTTGCTGAGGCTAGCTTTGTGTCCCAGCATGTGATCTATCATTTGAAGACGTTGCATGTGCTCCAGAAAAGAATGTATAGTCCTGTGTTTTAGGATGAAGCGTTCTGTAAATGTCAATTATGTCCAGTTGCTATAATGTATCATGTAAAGCTGATATTTCTTTGTGTATTTTCTGTTTGGATGATCTGTCTATGGCTGTCAATGGGATGTTTTAGTCCCCTACTATAATTGTGTTTTTGTCAGTTTCTCATTTTAGATCTGTTAGTAGTTGCTTTGTAAAATTTTGGTGCTTCTTGGTTGGGGGCATATATATTAATAAGTGTAGTATCTTCTTGTTGTACCTTTTATCATTATGAACTGTCCATTTTTGTCTCTTATTATCTTTTTGATCTTGAAGTTTGCTTTGTCTGATATAAGTATGGCTACACCTGCTTTTCTCTGGGTGTCATTTGCTTGGAGTATTTTTTTCCACCCTTTCACCTTGAGTCTGTGTTTGTCCTTGTGGCTGAGGTGTGTCTCTTATAGACAGCATAAGGTTGGTTTTTGTTCTTTAATCCAGTTTGCTACTCTTTGTCTTTTTATTGGTGAGTTCAGTTCATTTACATTTAGGGTGATGATTGATATATGAGGATTTCCTATAGCCATTTTATCTTTTGTTTTCTGGTAGCTCTTTTTTTTATTGCTTCTTTGCTATTTCCTTCCCATTGACTATTTTAGTTTGATGTTGTTTATGACTGTTTTTTTCTGTGTTCTCTTCTTTTATTGTTATGTGTCCTCGTTCTAAGTTCTTTTTCAGTGGTTACCATGAACTTTATATAAAAGAAAGTTTCATATATGCAGCAGTTCCTTTTCTTAAGGATGTTTTTTATCTCCATTCTCTTTGGAAACATAAGTCTTTACTTCCTCCCCATTTTATATTTTTGTTGTTCCAGTTTATCCCTATTTACTTTTACTTTTTTGTTTCAGGTCTAGTCGCCTCCTTCAGTATTTCTTTAAATGCTGGCCTTGTGCTGGAGAACTCCTTCAGTTTTTGTATGTCTGCAAAGGTCTTTATTCCTCCTTCATATCTAAAGGATAACTTTGCTGGGTATAGGATTCTTGACTGGTAATTTTTCTCCTTTAATATTTTGAATACTTTGTTCCATTCCCTTCTGGCTTGTAGAGTTTCTGTTGAGAAATCTGATGATAGTCTGATGGGCTTTCCTTTATAGGTTATGGTATTCTTTGTTCTGGCTGCCTTGAGTATTCTTTCTTTGTCTTTGACTTTTGACATCTTCAGTATAATGTGCCTTGGAGAGGGTCTGTTAGGATTCAAGTAGCTAGGGCTCCTGTTTCCTTCTTGGATTTGAAGCTCCAGTTCTTGCCATAGATTTGGGAAGTTCTCATCCACTATTTGTCTGAGTAAATTCTCTGTGCCTATCTTGTCCTCTGCTCCTTCTGGAATAACTATTATTCTTATATTATTTTTTTCTAATGGAGTCAGTTAGTTCTTATAGATATCTTTCACTCCTTTTAGCTTTTAGGTCTCTCTCTTCTTCCTTCTGTGAAATTTCCAAATTTTTATTTGCGATTTCACTAATTCTTTCCTCCTTCTAGTCAGCTCTGCTTCGTATGCTAGCTATTTTATTTTTCCTTTCTTTTATTGTGTTGTTTATCTTCAGAATTTGTATTTGCATCTTTTTCATAGATTCAGTTTTCTTTCTGAGATCACTTAGCTCCTTCTGTGTACTCTGCCAGCTTTCTCTGATCTCTTTGTGTATTTTCATAATTGCAACCTTGAATTCCCTGTCATTTAGCTCATATAATTCCGTATCTTCAAGTTCATTTTCTGGAGATTTTTCTCTTTCTTTCTGAGCTCCTTTGTTCAAAGGAGTATTCCTCACTGTTGGAGCATTTTGTTTCCTGGACATGAAGACTTTTCCCTTGATAGACATGAAGGTATCTTTCTTTTACTTCCTAGCTGGTGTTAGTGTCTTATATTTCCTTATATTTATTTATTTTTCTCACAGCCGGAGACTTCCTAGGAGATGGGCTTCTCTTTGACTCAGTTGCCCCGTTCTCCATATGCGTCTTCTTTGGGAAGGTATGGTGGGCAATGATATTCTATGCCTCTGAGATCCCACTGATGTCAGAAGCTGCCACACCTAGATCCCTCTGCTGGCTTCAGCGGGACAGGTGGGGGCAAGGCTTGTTCAGAAAGGCTCAGGTCTGTTTGCTTCACAGGGCAATGGCGGCTTCCCTCTGCTGGCTTCAGTGGGAGGAGTAAGATGTGGGGTTTGTTGGGAAAGTTGCAGATCTGATTGCATCACAGGGTAATGGTGGCTTCCTCGCAGCAGCTCACTGAAGGCCCACAGTGGGCAAGACCTGTGGGTTGAGTCTGGGAGACAGCAAGGGGAAGCAGCCAGGCTCTATGTCCAAGGCCACACCATGCTCTGGTTGCAGCCTCACTCCACTGAGGGCTACTCTGCACCTCAGCCACCAACACACTCCCGGTGTTGGTGCTCCGGCCACTGGAACACCCGCCTCCAGCTGCAGTTACGGGCCTCACGCTCCACGGGCCCCAGTTCCAGCTGCCTGACTCCACCACCGGCTGGATCTTCACTCTGGTCACCCACACCAATCTCTGGCTGCTGCTGGCGACTCGCTCCAGCCTCCTGCCCCGCACTCTGGCAGCCCTCCCATGCCCCAGCTGCTACCCCTGCACTCCCACCGGGGCCTCTCACCACCATCAGCCATGCCTGCTTTCTCCGTTCACCCCACACTCTGGTGTCTATGCCTCCACCTCTGTCTGTTCCAGGCCTCCCACCTGCCCAGAGTCGTTCTGCACCTGGATCCGCATCCCCACGCTCCCACCTTAGTTAGTCTCTCCCCTGCTGGACTTGGGGCAGCCTCTTGGTCGGTCACTGGGTGGGTCTCTGGGTCACGCTCCGCGGCGGGTCTCCACACTGCTCCCTTTCCTTCTGTCTCACTTGCCTCCGTTTCTCCAGCTTTAGGAATTTTCTTGGGTCTCTCAGGCCAGGCTGTGTACTACTTAGGGATCCTCTGTTTGGATTTTAGTTGTTTAAATTGTAGTCTTTCCAGGAGAGTTTCAAGAGCTCCTCTCATGCCACCATCTTGATCTACTTTGCCTTTTAGTTGGCCACCTCGTTAGCCATCCTAGCTTCATGCTTTCTCAGCCCACTCCTATAATCTAAGCCCTATGAAATATTTCAGTGTTTTGGTCCCCATGTAGCTTATTTCACCATCCATCCATTATTAATTCAACAAATATTTATTGTTCTCTATAGTATTGTGCCAGAAACTGTTCTGGGTGCTGAGTATACAAATCAGAGTCCTTGATCTAGGACAATTTTCATTCAATACTGTGAGGTATATTACCCTGATTTCACTTAGTAAGAGGATACATACAATTGACAGATTATAAAATAAATAATCCTTGCACATTTAGATATTGTACATTTTTATATGTTTTTAACAATACCTAAATGGGACCAATAAAGATAAAACATGCTGTCAGAATTATGATGATTTTAGTATATCTTAACTAATTTGAATATTTTCTTCCTCAAGAATTTCACTCAACACCATGTGAATTTGAGAAAGTGTTTGTACCTGGTTGGTATAAAGAAATTCAGGTTTTCAGTCTTACTAAAGTGCAATATTCGTAAAGAATTACATTATGTGTATACAGTATGTGGAAAGAAATAATTTAAAAAATTACATTTTCAATATGATTTAAGAAACTGGATACTTAATTGCTATCAATGCAACCATAATTTTCTCTTCAATCTCTAAATTTGTATTTTCCCAGTGACCTACTGTAAAGGAAGTCAGTGAATGAGTCTATACAACCAATTGAAGTGCATTGCGTGGGATCATCAGAAAGCATAGATATATTCAATTGCCCTCATTTAAAATAAGTGAACAAACATGGATCTGTGATTAAGACCCATATGGTGGGCAAGATCACCTTGATTAAAAAACAAGCTACTTCTGTTAGCTCTGATCTCAAAACTAATAAAAGTCAATAGTGACTTTTATCTTGACACCAGAATCATTAGGTCAGCAGGACAGCAGAGCAGCTGAGGGCATTGCAAGGAAAGCCAGAGGGGTACCATGCCTGTCATCATGGATGGGACATGCAAGGGACGTATCAAGGATTAGGGAGGTCTTTTGGAAAATAGAGGGAGGCACCTGCCTGAAGAGAAGACCTGCCCCATTTATTCCTGGGTGATTCACATTACTGGTATCTGTTTGCCCTGAATACTTGCTCCTCAGATTACAGTACTTAGAATAATCTTTGTTTGCTCACTTCTATGGTCATCATTCTCTTCACCTAAAAGAAGAACACATTGAACTTATTACTCAGCCTGGCTGTTCACAACCACTAATCTTAGTAATGGTGTAAACTTGCTCTTTGAGCCAAGAGCACACAACAAAGGGCCAGGAATATTTTTAGTTCTGACTCATGGAGAAATGAAAATGATTATAATAAAAGTAATATGTAAAACTTAAAATACACAAATTATAACCTGATATGTATACAGCTACAAGGATGCTATAGGAACCTTCCTGCTTCCCTTCAGGACCATGGCTCATTTCCTCGATTTCTGATTGCTGCTAATGGTTCACAGCTGAGTCCCTCTCTGAGCATTGCTCTGGGCAGCTTATGCCTTCTCTCCAGGCGTAGCCCACCTCCAGTGACTGGTTCATGCAGAAGTGTACTCAACCCTGTTGTCTTGATTTAGGACATTTTCTGAAAGGAGTCTCAACTCCAGACATTTTAAAGGATCAACTGAACTTTCTGCTGCAACTGCTGTGATGCTCAGCTTCTCTCTGCCCAATCCTGTTTCCTTGGCCCCCTTACAGGACTGTTCCCAAGGAACCCCCTATACATTTCCTGCATACAAATCTCTACCTCCAACTCTGTTTTCCAGGGGGACTGACCTAAGACAGAGCTAATTCTAAAGGAACCAAAGGCATTCATTGAGGAGAATTTTATTGAGCTAATCTTCAAACTCCTGTTAACAGTATAGTAAACCCTACTGATCAGAAAACCGGGATGCCAAGGGTTAAAATACTTAGTACCACAGATTTGATACAATCTCTTAGTTTTCTTGAAATACACAGCCTTCTCAGCCTATCTTTCATTGTCCCTGTTTTGTGAAAGGTATGGTTTTTCAGGTTTAGTTGCTTTTAACAGGAAATCCAAGATAAAGTTTGATTTTTCTCTCAAGGAAAAGAAGTCTACTGGAGATAGTCCAGATGCGTGATAGTAGCTCTGTGGTTATCAGAGATTTAAGTTTGTTCAATCTTTGTTCTTCACTGTGTTAAGCCTGAGACCTCCATTCTTATGCTAGCTCAGAATCCAATAAGCTGCTAATGTTCCTGCCATCATGTCTGCACACAGAAAAAGGAATGGTGAAAGGGCAAAAAAAAAGTGAGTTTCTTGTAGTCAAGTCATTGGTTTTTAAAAAATATTCCCAGCAGTCCTGCCCATAAACATCTATGTAGGTCTCGTTGGTGACTACCATCTGCAAGAGGTAAAAGGAAACATTTTTACTTGGGTCTAGGCTGTCCCTGATAATATTAATATGAATATCAGTCACTAAAAAAAAGGGGGGAGAGTACAAGAATAACCAGTTAGCAGGCTCTGTCTCACAAAAGTTAAAAGTCTCTTCTCTGGAAAGAGAGCTGACTCTGGGTGGTGAGCATATAATGCAATGCATAGACAATGTAATATAGATTGTACACCTGGAAACAATGCAATTTTTGCCAACCAATGTCACCCCAGTAAATTGAACAATTAAAAAAAAAGTGTCATCTGATCTTTGGGTTCCATGTGGGGAGATAGGAAGTAGGGGAACTGTGACAAGCAAGAGAAGTTACATCATCTAAGAGGCACAGCCAGAGCTGCCCCCAGCCATGTGGGAATAGAGTAAGGTGACCAGACATCCCGCTTTTGGCGGGACAGTCCCGATTTTTAACAATTTGTCCTGCGTCCCGCGGCGTTTTAAAAAAGTCCCTATTTTTTGGAAAGAATGCATGACAAGCTAGGGAATGGCAGGAGATAGACCAAATTTTTAATCAAGAACCCCCTCCCCCCCAGTCAATGGTGTCCCGCTTTACCAATGTTAAAATCTGGTCACCTTAGAATAGAGTCCAGTGCCGTCTAATGTTCCAAATTTCCAAGAGAAGCCAAAGATCTAGATTTTTATGTGAAGTTCCTATTTTTAAATCCATACCCATATTTTTATAAAATTCGATGTCTAAACTTTGTAATCTGTATCTAACTTCCTGTTTGCAATTTCTGATCAAGAAGAACCAGTTATTCTTGGGGGCAACATTTTAGGAAAAGTGCCATGCAATAAGAAATGGACTTTTTGCTTGGCAATGGAAGTTGAGGGAGAAGGAGCTTGCAATTAAGATATAGGTGACCAGATCTGTTGGTAAGGGCAAATACCTAAACCCTTGGAAGACAGCCAGCCAATGAGCCACCTGTACCTCATCTTACCCCCTGCCATTCAGAAGGAACTGGCTCTGAAGCCAGGGAGTACAGTGTTTTTACAAGCATAATTCTGGATAATTAACTTCCCCTTGCCTTATATAAATCAGAAATCTCCACCTGCTGGGGCCTCAGGGTCTGTGGCCTATGAGGGACTGGGTCATACTGCAGGAGGTGAGAAGCAAGCCAGTGAGCAAAGTTTCATCTGTATTTACAGCCTCTCCCCATCACTCACATTACTACCTGAGTTCCCCCTCTTGTCAGATCAGCAGCAGCTTTAGGTTTTCACAGGAGCACAAACCCTATTGTAAACTGCGCATGCAAGGGATCTAGGCTGTGCGCTCCTTATGAGAATCTAAAACAAACTGGTCCAGCCTGTTGCCCTCAGGTTGCATGCAGCCCAGGATGACTTTGAATTTGGCCCAACACAAAATAGTAAACTTTCTTAAGACACTATGAGATTTTTTTTGTGATTTCTTTTAAAGCTCAGCAGCTATTATTAGTATTAGTGTATTTTATGTGTGGCCCCAAACAATTCTTCTTCCAGTGTAGCCCAGGGAAGCCAAAAGGATGGACATACCTGGTGATCTGTGGTGGAGCTGAGGTGGTGATGCTAGCACTGAGGAGTGGTTGCAATATAGATTAACATTAACAAAGGGGTTTGACTGCATTATAGTGAGTTGTATAATTATTTCATTATATATTACAATGTAATAATAATCGAAATAAAATGTACAATAAATGTAATGTGCTTGAATCATCCCCAAACCATCCCTCTCTGCCCCATTCTGTGCAAAATTTGTCTTCCACAAAACAAGTCCCTGGTGCTAAAAAGGTTGGGAACAGCTGAAAATGCCTTGGCGCAAACCTGATCAAATTCCCTTTACATATTTGTCGTTTTTTGCAGTTTTCTCATTTGATCAGTAGGTGGCAGCAAATATTGACTGGACTTCGCCACTAATTTACACTTTCAGACTTGTTCTTTTTGATGCATTTTCTTTGACTTGTGTCATCAAAAAACAACGAAAGTCAGTTACATTTGCCTCACCCATTACTTTATATCGCCAAACAAGGTTTAACTATTTAATTTTAACTCTGAGGACTATTCTTAATAAAAGACTACAAATATTTTTATATTTCTAAATAGAATACAGTGACTTCAGGACATAAATAAATGCTAAATATTTACTACTGTTATTTTATGAATAACTTCCACATTCATGTAGATTCATCCCATTTTAAATGTTTTGCATCCTTTTAATCACCCTGAGATGCAAATAATTACATATATGTTGAGAAAAATCACTAGAAAATTCTCCTACATATTAGTAAATTAAACTCTTATTATATCATCTTTTGGACAGCAGCAATATAAATATTTTTGGGAGTTTTTGTCCTGTCAACAGTGATTATGGAATAAATATGTCTTTGAAAAGAAAAGAGACCATACTCGATAAATTAATTCAGGTATTAGATAAAATTAGTTATGCAGAACTATTATTTCCACATTTCATGCTTTAAGTTTTATATAATATAAACAAAATATCTCAATAACCTAGAAAGCAAAAATATGACAAATGAGAAATCAGACTGTACAATTTATGGAGAGATCCGACATGAGAATTAAAAAGTACTAGTGCTAGCTGATGTTAACATAATTTACATATAAATTATTTGAATTTATTAAGAAATGCAAAGAAACCTAAGATAATTGTTAAACGTAAGAATATGAAACGGAAACAGACTGAGAAAGATGCCATGATAGTTCTAAAAGAATCAAAATATTTGTGTAGTAAAAACTTGTAAGACAGAAAAGATAAATTTGTTATGGATTGCATCTTAGAATTACAGAGTCACAGAGGTTGTAAGTGTGAGAGGACGTATTTTTAGTGTAGACTTCAGCCTGACAAAATTCTGTGGATTCTTTGTGTCTTTGGACATGTTTATCTGGCCTCTGCTTGATTGTGTCCACTGATCCCGAGCTGACATTTTGCTGTACAAATTTTATTTTCAAATAGCTCTCCTTGTTATAAATTTCCTCTTTACAAAGATCTGAAACTGGTCTTCCTATAACATCTGCTCATTAGTTCTATGGAAAAAATAGTTCTAAACATTATTACTTTGGATAACAGACAGCTTTGTGAAATTTATGAAAGTTATGTACCCTCATTCTAGAAAAATGTATTCCCTAAACTCATTTATGAAGTTCAGGTTAAAGCATACCTGCTGTTATGAGGATAAAGCTTTTCCCACATGGTAGTTCTTTAAACATTTTAAAACAGCATCATGTTTTTGAAATAACCTCACCAGTTTCTTCAATTCCTTCTCTTCTTCCCCTCTTTGTTTTTGCCTCCACTTTTTAAAAATGAGCATATATTAAGCATCGATTCTGTGCCAGACATAGTGTTAGACACTGGGGATACACAGATGAATAAGACACCAGTCCTGTCCTGGGGCAGTTCATAGCTTATGTGAGGATATGGATCCATAAATGGATGAATTAGGTCAAGGAAGTGACATTTGAAATGAGCATGAGCTGCAGGTTTGAATTCTGTCTAGATTGAAACCCCAGCTGTGCCACTAATGAGTTCTGTCACATTAGGGAAAGATACTTAACCTATTGAGGCCTCATTATATATATAAAATAGTCACTCTATATATAATATTGTTGTTATTACTGCCATTTGCCAAATAAGAAATTTGGACTTAATTATGTAGACTTCTATAAGCTGCCAGTCCTTTATGAGGGGAATCGCAGACTTGATTTTTTAAAAACAACTTTCTTTTAAGGCAAACCACTCTATATGAGAATATGATGAATAAACTAGACAGGGGACATAGAAAACTACATAGTAAACTTGCAAATTGAAAGTGAGATGGTAAGGACTTGAACGCAAGTCAGTGGTCATAGGAATAGAGGATGGGACATTTGGGACCAAGGAATTGGTATGTGGAATAAAATACTCATATTTCTTAGGTGATTATGATATGTTCAGTTCATGGATTGGTATTTGGGAATCCTTGATTATTGAGTAAAAACGTTTCCAGTGATTTTACAGTATTATTTTGCAATTCACTTTCAGAAAAGAAGCAATTTATTACTAAAATTTGTTTCTTATTATAAAACAGTAAATGTTATTAAAATTATATTTATTTATTTATTTATTTATTTATTTATTTATTTTAATTTTTGAACTGAACTGGAGGCCTCACCGCATTCGGGAAGCATACCCCAGTTCAGCCTATGCATCCACACAGGCCGGGGCTGAGATTCAATCCTCAGTCCCCAGGGCTTCAAAACAAGTGCTTAACCCACTGAGCCATCCTGGCTTTCCCTAAAAATTATAAACATTGTAGAAATAAGTGTAAAATACCTTCATACCTTTCTCCTCAGTAGATAAAGAATATTAATAGTTTAGTGAATACTTCATATTTTTTAATGCATTTACAGTTATTTTTCCTGAAAAATAATTAGATCATACTAAATGTTGGGAGTCTATATTAAGACCCTGACCTTGGGAGTCAGGCTTACCTGGATTTGGAACACAACTCTGACCCTTACTACCATCCTTGGGCAAATTATTTAATCTCTTTGGGTCTCAGGTATTCTTATCCATTAAATGTAGATAAAAATTATACCTACATCATTAGGTTCTTGTAAGAATTATGAGGTAATTCTTTAAAAAAAAAATAGATTTACTTTATTGTTTTTGACAGAGAGAGAGACAGAGATAGAAAGAGACAGAGAGAAGGGGGAGGGCCCAGAGCAATCTCCATAGTTATACATCATCAATTTTCAACATGGTTTTATTTCACACAGGTGGGCAGTGGCTGCATAGGGCAGGAGCTGCGCTGGGGGCCTCCGACATGGGAAGTGCGCCCCCCACATGGGAGGCACACTCCCCTTCGAGCCAGGGGGCAAGAACTGAACTGGAGGCCTGCTGCATGGGAAGCATACCCCAGCTCAGCATATGGGCTGCATGGGCCAGGGCCGGGATTCGATTCTTGGTCCCTGGGGCTGCAAAGCGAATGCTTAACTCGCTGAGCCATCCCAGCATCCCTATGAGGTAATTCTTATAAAGGGCTTAGCACAGCAAGCAAAACAAGTTCTCAATAGCTACTAAGTATTATTATTATTATAAGTGCTACTACTAAATCTGCTAGTCAGATTTAGGCATTTTCACCTCATATATATTGAACATTCTATTAATAAAATATTTTCTTAATTGTTTTATAGTTATATATATTATTCCACTATATGAATATACAATAATTTATTTAACCATTGCCCTACAGACATGAATTAGGTTTTTTCCCAATTTATCATAATCATAAAAACCAGGTCTGACAATTAAGTTTGCAAACTCATCCTAGAAAAAGTGTTGATACTTCACTGCTGAATATCACTATGGTCACCTTTGAAGTACTCCCTTTGGGAAGCTATGTACCAAAGCCAGTGCCTAATCTACCCTTCAAAGCAATTTTGGAACTTTTTGTGGAATGGCCATCAGAGCTATTGTCTTATTACCCTTAATGTCCTGAATGTCATCAAAATGCCTTCCTTTCAATATTTCCTTTATCTTCAGGTGAAGAAATAAGTCATTGGGTGTCAGATCAGGTGAGTAGAGAGGGTGTCCTAATACAGTTATTTGTTTACTGGCTGAAAATGCCCTCACAGGCAGTGCCATGTGAGCTGGTGCATTGTCATGATGCAAGAGCCATGAGTTGTTGGTGAAAGGTTCAGATCGTTTTCATCTAACTATTTTAGGCAGCCTTTTCAGCACTTCCAAAGAGTCAACTTGGTTGACTGTCCAGTTGGTACAAATTCATAGTGAACAATCCCTCTGATGTCAAAACAGGTGAGCAGCATCATTTTGACTCTAAATTTGGACTGATAAAACATTTTGGATTATGGAGAAATGGCTGACTTCCATTGTGCACTTTGACGCTTTGTTTCAGGGTTGCATTGGTACAACCATGTTTCATCACCAGTGATAACATGACCCAAAATATCGTCTTACATATCCAAAAGGTCTTGACAAACTTTGATCCTCTTTTGCTTTTGCTCATCTATGAGCTCCCTCAGGAGCAGTTTTGCACACACCTTTCTCATGCCAAGATTTTCAGTTCAGATTTTTCTAACTGCTTCTTTATCAATGCTTACTTGGTCTGGTATGCTTCTTGCAGTCAGCTGACAAATCAGATGCACAATCTGATGATTTTTTTGTTGTTGCAATTTTTTGTTAGTTTTGCTCATTATTGGCTGCCCTGACCTCTCTTTATTCATGACAATTTTTCTCCCTCAGAAGACGTTTAATCCATGTGTACCTTGCCATTTTCTCCATGGCATTATCCCCATAAATTTGGACTAACATGTTCCTGATTTCACTTTCAATCTTGCCAAGTTCAACAAGAAATTTAATATTTGTTTGTAGCTGTAATTCAAACTATGACATTCTCATAAAATGATGCAACAACACTAATGAATGCCACTCAGCAAGAGACCACCACACATCGACACAAACACAACTGTGAGACACTGATATATCAATGTTATGAAACCTTACTGAGTTGTTTGTACAATGCTGCTAACATAAGCATAGAGTGACAAGTTCATGAACTTAATTGTCATACCTCATACATATATACACACATACATATATACATACCCACACACACATACATATATATTTCTAGTAATAGTACTGGTGAGAGTAGTAGTTGTAGCAGTAAAGACAATTTTGAATACCCTATACAGACTAATACAAGACAGAGTTTGTCCCAAATTATTAAATCAAATCTCATCCTAAGCATTTTATCACCAAGAAAACAATATAATATTGTCCTAATAATGCTCTCAACGTAAAAATTATTTGTGTCAATTGTAAGTCTCATTTATTAGGGCAACTATCTGCTTTATATTCTCAAGGTGCTCTTCATCTAAGGAATATTTCATTTTTCTAGCACTGAAGCAATATGACATACGGTAACAGATAGCCTCTGGTTATATCACTTGTCTTAATATAAATATACATACAGCTTATATTTTCATGTGTTTTTAAAAATTACCAACTCATTTATATATATCATAATAATACAATTATGATCATACATATGATCTGAAATGATTTAGCTTTTCAGAAAAATGATCAAAATGCTTGCATAAACCACATGGGGTGGTTTTCCACCCTCTGCACCTTTGCTTTTGAGGGGATTATGTCTGCCAGTGAATGTATTAGCACTGCCTACATCAAAGATAATTTACACACAAACACACACATAAAATGCAATATCATATCTGCATCTTCCTCTCTGTTCTTATGAAAATTTTCATCTTCTAGGCTTGAAGTAATTGACATTTTTTTATAACATCATATCTCTGCTCTCTGCAGTCTTTCATGGAACCATTTTACTTTCCTTTATTTTTCTATGCATATTCTTAGTTGTAGTTCAACCAAGTTTCTTAGTTCAAAACAAAAACACCACACCAGAAAACAATCATGCCTCCTTTATTTTTGCTGCGCAGATGTATTAGCTATAAGTTACATGATACTGGGCAAGCCAACCTTACTGGGCATCAGCTTTTCTTCTATAAAACAATTGCTAAAAGACCTCATCTGATTGTGAAGTGCTATGTTTTACTCCATATTGCCCCTTAACATCAGGAGACTTCCTGCAACGCTATGTAAAACTGGAGCACTATGTAAAAATGGAGCATTTACTATACCTTCACATTCATGGCTTCTATTTGAACTTTTTATCCTAAATTGATTTGCCCTCCATTTCCTAAACTTTTATGCAAATTCCTTTGTGTTCTATCAGGTTTACTTACTATGGCTTTGCCTCATCTCTTAGTCCAGAAATGGTTATCTGCTCTTCTAGCTCCAACTCTGATCTGCCTCCAAGTGGTCATTCACCAGCCTAATCCTTAGCTGTGGCCTATATGAATGAGAACTTGATCTTGGTCTCTTGTCTGGCCTTGGACCTTGTGCTTTTGGCAGAAGGACTTAAGGTTGATGATGCTCTTGCTAGCTTTACCCCACTAGGATTGGGAACTTGGCATTATGATTCTCTTGCCTACACATTTTCCTGCTTATGTAAATGCTGTTCATCCTTCTAGGCTCAGCTCAAGCACTAACAATTCTATGAAAATTCCCTCCTTATTATATCAGCTATCATTGACCTTTCTAATTTGGGATTCTTACAGTTCCCACTTATATCACATCTGGCACTAGATTATAAAATAACATTAATAAGAATAACCTTAGAGTTTATTAAGTCAAATGACACCATGCAAGGTTCTGCTTTTTCATATTCCTCACCAAACCTTGGTATAATTCTTATTTGTGAAAATAGGTTGTGCTTGTGGAATAATCCAGATATCTCAGATATTATTTTCTTTTCTGCATACATTGCTCTAGATACTACCAATGAATGTGTATCAACTCATTTTGAGAAAATGTAAAACAAGTTCTGAGGAGAGATAAAAATCATGATGCTCCCAACATACCACCTTGTCAGCTCTAGGTGAAGGACATGCCATAGAGGATTCAAAATAAGGGAGGTAGTAATATGTTTAATGGATGAATGACAGGAATCTTTGGTCTGAGGTCTCCCAATGAAGGAAAGTAGAGGTAAAAACACTTGTTAGCTTACTCTCTTCAGAGAGTGAAACTTCTACATGAATGAATCTCTTTTTTTCTACTAAATATTTTTTAAAGATTAATTTTATTGTTTGAGAGAAGGTGAAAGCAAAAGAGAAAAAGAGAGAGGCAGGAGGGCCCAGAGCAGTCTCTAAAGTTATACATTGTTAGTTGTGACATGGTTTCATTCCACACAGGTGGATCTGGGACTATGCGGGGTGGGAACAGAATGTTTGCCACCTTGCCATCCAGGTTACCAGTTGAGCCACAGTTCAGCATGAGTTTGCACAAGGTGAGGCCGGGAATGGAAATTTGGGTCTTGTTGCGAGGGCAAGTGCTCAACCCCTGAGCTATCCCAGCATCCCCTACTACTAAATACTTGATGATGATGACAATGATGTTGATGATGACGATATGATGGTGATGATGACAACGACGAGGACACTTAATGGATTAAAGATGGCCCTGTATATTGGTCTGGATCGCTTACTTCTTCATAGCAGGCTAGGTGTTAGTTAAAGCCTGCTAATGCAAAACTTAAATTTTTACATATCTTACTACTTTAAATATAGCCCAAACAAACAGAGTTTATCCATTTAACATCTGTTTTGTGTACCCCACGAACCTGCACCCATCATCTGCTAGCCACAAGAAAGACAAAACCTGTAGCTCCAAACCACTGCAGTCCTTGGCAGTTTTCTGAGCCAGAGACACCCCACCTTGAAGCTGAACAATCACTGAGTAGGCCCATGATCTGCTCTCCAGTTCTCTTCCCCAGCATACCCTGTCCCTCCTCTTGCGATTCTGCCACCACTCTCTCTGGAAAGTCTCCTGCTGTGAAGGACTTCCTCTCATGCAAAGCTGCCCTAGCTCTGCCAGCTGACGGTTGTTGTGCAATACTGCCATCTTGTGGTCCTGCCTTTTTCTTGATCAGCCCTGGAATCTTCAAATTGGGCACGTACACACCGTAAAAGTTAAAGCAGTACAAAAATTAGCCTCCTTCCCAACTTAGACCTCTACTCACCCTCATACATTTTGTATTAGTTCGTTAGAGCTGATGTAACAACATACCATAGACTGGGTGGCTTAAACAACAGACATTTATTTTTTCACAGTTCTAGAGACCAGAAGTCCAAGATTAAGCTGCCAGCAGATTTGGTTTTAACTGAGGCTTTTCTCCATGGCTTGCAGATGGTCATCTTCTCTCTGTGTCCTCACATGGTCTTTCCACTGTCCCTGCATACCCCTGGTGTCTTTCTGTATGTCCTAATCTCTTATTATAGGTACACAAGTTCTTAATAGATCAGATTAGGATCCACTGTAATGACCTCATTTTGATTTATAATGATTACCTCTATAAAGTCCTTATCTCCAGATATAGTTACATTCTGATGTATTGGCAGTTAGGGCTTTAAGTTATGAATCTGGGAGGACACAATTCAGCCCATAATACATGTGTATGTATACCTTTAGAAAAACACTAATGAATCTTACTACATACACTGTCCTTTGCTTTTTTCATTTACTATATGTTAATGTTGCACCATTGTCCTGGAACTCTTGTGTCTTCTTGAGCACCTTCCTGGGCAAATCGTTTCTAGAATCAGCATATTTCAATCATGGTAATGCATGCAACAATAGAAAAGGAATTACAACATCCATACTATAAAATCTTTTGCTATGACTAGGATAATACCAAAAAGCTGAGAAAATTCAGATACTGAAATTATTTGCAGATTCCATGTAAGCATTTTCCAGAACTTTAATTTTTCTACTAACCACATGATTTAGTAAAATGAGTATAACTCAGCCCCAACATGTGTCTTTTCTAAAAATTAAAGTCTCAATTTCAATCAGCAAATCTGCCAGCAAAGTGGAATCATCTTGTCTATTCATGCGGATAGTATCAGAATTTGTGGAATGTATCTCTAACCCTAATGATCTGTTTATTCACTTAATAGGACCACACTGCTTCACATCATAAACTATTTAGTTGTGACACGTTTTTCCTGCTTCACATCTTCTTTTCCTTCACATCCCAGTTTAAATGCTCTTTCCTCAGAGAAACATTGCATGACACTAACTCATCCCCTCACCTGATGTAGACCAGTCCAATTAGGTTCTCAAAGTACTATTTTTCATCTTTTAGTAGCATCAAATACGAATCAACAGTCATGTATGCATTTGTTTAACACAATATCTGAAACATACTAGACACTTAATAAAGAGATGAATATATAGGAAAGTGGGGTGGGGGAAATGGGTGAAGGGGGTACAGCATGGCAACTATAGCTAATAATACTGTGTTGCATATTTGAAAGTTGTTGAGAGTAGATCTTAAAATTTCTGATTACAAAAAAAATGTGTAACTATAATGTATGGTGATGGATGTTAACTGGACTTATTGTGGTATTCATTTTGCAATACACACAAATATCGAATCATTATGTTGTACACTTGAAACTAATATAACGTTAAATGTCAATTATACGTCAATAGAAAAAGAAATAAGTAATGAAATATAAATTCATTTAAGTCCTAACATTGTATAATTTATGAAATGTCAAATTCCAAAGAAGCTACAGCTATTTTATATTTTATAACTCTTGAGGTTATTACGAACAGTTTGAGACAAAAGCATACATGTCTAGACAGAACTCGACTTTTCTTTCTCATTTCCATTCATGTTCTTGGGGAGACAAGTTACCTGATACACCCCCGACTCCTGTCCTGTTGACTCCATACAATCTTTCTCCATCTTGAACTCTCAAGTCTTACCTTATAACTTAAAAGTGAAGAAAGTGTAAGAGAAGGCAATTAATATGTCCAGAGTTCTGCTTCAGTGTCTAGGTACAGTTTAAACATCTTTTTTATTTTTATCATTACAGCAGACTTTATGACTGCAATAAAGATGTGAGTGGCTTCTTCAAAGATAAACATCTGAAACAGAGAGGTGGATTGCATTCTAGTAGCCTGTGGCTGCTGTCAGAAATAATTTAACACTTAGTGCTTTGTTGGCTGACCCAAGTCCTTCGAAGAAGTGAAGCATGCTACTTACACCATCATGGCTGCCTAGAATCCACTCATTTATGTGAGGTGCTCTGTAGTGCTGTTCAATGAAGGCAAGAAGCCTGAACTTGGTAATTGAGAATGAATGTCAAGTAGTATCAAGACGCCTCAACTCATAAAGTTGATAACTCCTTCTGTGATTGCATTTCCATTTTTACAGCTGCTTCATTGGCCAACTTTGCCAGCCTTGTTTGGGAAAATATATATATATAAAACTCTTGGCACTGTCTGATAAAAGTTAGGTTTTCTTCCCCCCACCTCATTTCTAAGAGTTGTGGAATTTTCCAACTCTTACTGTTTTAGAGGTCAATTTTACAAAATTTATAAAAAGGTAGAAAGAAAGAAGCAAGAAATTCCTATAAGACCACAAATAATAAAAAATTTAAAAAAAGAAAAAAGAAAGGTACTAATCTATGTGCTTGTATTTTATTTTATTTTATTTTATTTTTAAACATGTATTTCTTTTCTTTTTTTTTTTTTTAATTGTTTTTGAGAGAGAGAGAGAGAGAGAGAGAGATACAGAGACAGAGAGAGAACTGAACTGGGGGAGTTCCCAGTTCAGCACATGGGTCCGTACAGGCCGGGGCCGGGATTTGATCCTCGGTCCCCAGTGTTGCAAAGTGAGCGCTCAACCCACTGAGCCATCCCGGCTTCCCCTGTGCTAGTATTTTAGCAATCAAAAATTTAAATGGGAAAGCCGTGATGTCTCAGCGGGTTAAGCACTCACTCTTCAGCACCCGGGACCAAGGACCAAATCTTGACCTGGCCGCTGCGGACCCATGTGCTGAACTGGGGTGTGCTTCCCATGTGAGAGGCCCCCACCTCGGTTCTCACCTCCTGTCCCCGGTTTGGCCCCTGGCTCAAGAGGACATGCCTCCCATTTGAGAGGCCCCCGGCCCAGTTCCTGTCCTGCGCAGCTCCCATCTACCTGTGTGGAACAAAACCATGTTGAAAACTATGATACGCAACTATGGAGACTGCTCTGGGCCCTCCCCCTTCTCTCTGTCTCTCTGTGTCGGTCAAAAACAATAAAATAAATCTTAAAAAATTTTTTTAAATGTTTGATTTTGGCAATATATTTCTAGGAAAGGAAGAAACTTCCTTAAATAAAATGAAAATATGCAAATGATTAAACAATGATGAGGAATGAATTTTCTTCCTAAGATGTTTTAGAACTATAGTTGTTTAAATGGAATAACACATATATTACCCCTAGCACAGAGTCTAACACAACTTTCTGTAAAGAGTTAGAGAGTAAATATTTTATGTTTTGCTGACACTTAGGGTCTGTAACAACTACTCTGGCATTGGGCAAAAGCAGCCTTAGACAATTTGTGAATGAGTGAGCATGGCTGTGTCCCAGTAAAACTTTATTTATAGATGCTAAAATTAGAATTTTATATTATTTCATGTTGTTAATATTATTTTTCTTTTGATTCCTTTTTAACGATTAAAAATGTAAAAATCATTCTTAGCTCTAATGAAGTAAAACAGGTGATACACTAGATTTTACCCACAGTATAATGTGTAGTAGATGCTCCATATCTGTGTCTGAGTCCCTTAAAAACAGGTATGTCTCATGAATGAGTGACCTACCGTTATGTGGACAGGAATTGAATTATACTTAGCAGGGTCTTTAGCCATTGCTTCATGCTACAGTCTCTGGGCTTTGTTCTACTCATAGTGATGTCTGTTTTAATCATAATTTCTCCACACACAAAAGACTACCTGGGTAAAGTTAATAGATAAAGAGAGCATGTGCTGTCTCAAAGACATTCCCTCTCCCTCCTTTGCCAAAACAAACAAACAAACAAACAAACAAACAAACAAACAGAAAATACCTTTGTGTTGAGCCTATCTACTGCCCTGTTTTCTTCCTAACTATATATAATTGATTAACAGAGCTGTTCCTACATTGGAAGCTTTTAAAAAGACATTTTGAGTATAAATGATACATTTGGAGGAGTCTATTTTTTCTTACTATTACATAAATTGTCTTGGTTTGCTGACAATATGGAGATCAGTCAAAAAAATATATGGACTAATTATTGATCTTTTTCATGAGTATAGAAACCTGAGACTTAACTCTAGCAGAGGTGAAATTAAAAGCAGAAACAAACATAAAACAAAACATTGGAATTATTTTCACAAAGTCAGTCTCCAGGCCTAGTTTGTGACACTGGAGCTGCTTTAATAATGTCCCATTTTAAACCTTCCGTTTTGTGCTGACTGCATAACAAAGGATGGTAATGATAAGAATCAAGTTCACTGAATTGCAAGATTGACTGTCTCATTTGTCTTAGAAAGAGAATTAATACATAAGACAAATGCCTAACTGGATCTGATATTCAGGAGCTACTTTTACGTACTGAATTTTAACAGTTCAAGGAAACAGCTGTAGATTTGGGATATTTAATGATTAAAAGAATAATTTTGAGAGGCAGTATATAGTTTTTACAGAAAACAAGTGACAGAACTCATATTTGTTTTCATTGTATTTAATGGATAAAACTACACCATGGATTTGAATAAAAGTTTTAGGCATTTATTTACATGTTGTTTGTTTGTTTGTTTGTTTGTTTTTGAGGGGGGTGAATTTCTTTTCTTTTTTTTATTGTTAAATTTATTGGAGTAACATTGGTTGGTAAAAATTACATAGGTTTTAGATGTACAATTCTATATTACATTGTATTTATATATTTTTCAATCCCAGAGTCAGCTTATCTATATTTTTCCTAGTAAAAAGTATCCTGATAATTGAGAAGGTCTTTGGTTTTCACTTGAATGTCAGGCATTGTCCAGGTGTCTGAGACTACTTAGCATTTCTATGCCACTTTAGAGATGCTTTCAGACTTTGGGTGGCTAACAAGCTGTGTTCTGTACACTAAGGATCTTAATCTGATCAAATGGTAGTGCTGAAAAGCTCCCTTGGTTTTTAATGTGATGATCTAATGCTAGGAAATTGCACTCCCTTGTTACCTACATAGATCAAGACATTCCATTCTGGATATGGACTGTCACCACTGTAGACATTCTCTTGCTGAAGATCAGAGAATCTTGGAGTCACAGAAGCAAGTTTAAACATTTTAATTCATCCACAAGTATTCATTTCTTCCACTCCCAGTCCAATGTATAGCCCACATAGTAAAACAGATAGTTCGTGGATAGCTAAATAATTTCTCATGAATGGCATGAGGTGGATTCATTTTTAAATGCTGTTTTGTTTATAAGCTTTCTATTCACCTCAGCCATTTAATATTCTTTACCTTTAAATGTTGGGACCAGTACAAATTGATCAAAGTGTGTCTTCATAGTCTTGATGACAAAATATTCGTGAGTCCTCTGCATCTTACACAACTTTGATGAAATAGTCAGCATTTGATAAGTATAATTAGCTTCCTTGGGAGTTTAATGCTTATTCCACCCATTTCTTCTAGCCTTTTTTAGCAGTTCTTGCTATCAGGTATTTTATTTTCAAATAAAATGCTTTTGGTCATTGGAAAACTTCTGTATTTTACTTTATCCATCATCTGGTTGATAACCACAAAACCATACTTTATTTTACCACAGTAGCTTTAGGTTAATTAGATTTAACAGAATTCTATTGTCAGATAAGAATCATGAATAATGTCAACCGTTCTGAAAACCAACTTACCTGAGCATAGCTAAGTATGTACTAATTGAAACAAATCAAATGCCAAGGTTTTTATTTGGGTAATTTAATAAACTGGCTCATCCCTTTCTTTAAGGCTTATCCTCTTTTTCAATATTGTAATAGATTTTGGGGGGATTTTAAAAAGCGTTCTTGGTTTGTCAAAAAGGAAACTTTTCTTAAAATAGAGTTTAAACTTAGTATCTCTAAGAAACCAAGCATTCTTTTGCTTTTTTTAAAAAAGATGTGTTTTATTGTTTTTAACAGAAACAGAGAGACAGAGAAAGAGAGATAAAGAGAAAGTGAAGGGCCCAGAGCAGTCTCCATAGTTGTACCTCACCAGTTTTCAACATGGTTTCGTGCCAAACAGGTGGGCAGGGGAGGGGGCCACACAGGTTGGGAACTGGGCTAGAAGCCTCCCGCATGGGAGGCACATCCCCTTGAGCCAGGGGCCAAATGGGGGGAATGGGGGGAATGGAGGGAGAACCGAAATGGGGGCCTCCCTCATGGAAAGCAAGCCCCAGTTCAGGGTATGGGTCTGCACGGGCCCAGATGGGATTTGATCCTTGGTCCCGGGGCTGAAAAGTGAGCACTTAACCTGCTGAACCATCCAGGTTTCCCCTGTTTTGCTTTTTCATGACCTCATTTAGATGGTTTTGAGCTTTTAAAAAAAAATCTTCATGTCTTTAGCATTTAAATGTAAATTTTTCTTTTGACATCTCAGATATTACATTATAACACTGATGGAGTTAATATGAAATAAATAAACAAGATCAGTTTAGCAATGGCTTCACTCATGTCGGTAGGTCTTGGGCATCAAAGACAGGCTTGCTTTCTTTTCCTTTCTTAGAAGATTTTTCATCCTTTTTTTTCTCTTTTTTTTTGTTACTACTAAGAGAGTGAAAGAACTTAAGTAAAAATTGGAGGTTGCTGCAGCTGTTAAAAGCTCTCTGAAGCCCATTGAGCAAGAACAGAGCTGTTGAATAATGCAGACAAGATAATGAACATCAGACAAATGATCCCAGGAGACTCCCCACTGGGTAAAGGGAGTGTATACTTAGAAGCTAGATTTATTATCCTAACATCTTTTCTGGTGACCTCCAATTTATTGGAAATAACTAAGACATTTATAAACTCTGGATTCTTTCCGTTCAACCAAAGCTACACTTGCTTATCATTTCTGTGTCAGCTTCTTGAAGTCATGAAGCAAAGTTGCAAAACCCGAAATTTCTTCTTTGAAAGACAAAACTGAGATTTACCTAAATATGCAAAGAAAAAAGAACCAGGAATGAAACCTTGTGGTCAATTTCATAATCAAAATACAAATATGGCTCCCTACAGTAAAGAAAAACATTCTAGATAGAAGGCTTTCTTATTTGTTAGGCGGTGCCAGTAAAGTTTAACCCTCAGTAAATAGACATAATAATGCAGCACTTTAAAGGCACAATCTGTGCCCAGCCAGATTTGGGCCATTTTCTAACAAAGACAAAATTGTAAGATATATAGAATTGTAGGATTATAAATCACATTTGTTTTAAAATAAGTATTCTTTTTAAATTTTTTTATTAAAAGATAGCTAACATATATTAGTTTCAGGTGTACACCATAGTTATTTAACATTTATATGCCTAAAGAAGAAATAATCACTATAAGTCCAGCAATAATCCGACACTGCTCAACGCTATTAGAATATTATTGACTATATTTCTTATATAATACCCTACATCCCCATGACTACTGTGTAACACCCAATTTGTACTTGTTAGCCTCTTGCCCTTCTTCACCCACCTCGCAACCTCCTTCCCATCTAGCAACCCTGTATCTATGAGTTTGTTTCTGTTTTATTTGCTTGTTAATTTTGTTCTTTAGAGTCAACACATAAGCAAAATCACATTGCATCTGATGTTCTCTTTCTAACATACTCCACTCAGCACAACACTCTCTAGGTCCATCCAAGATGCCAAAGATGACAAGAAACCATTCCCTTTCCTGGCTGAGAACTATTTCTTTGTATTCATGTACCATCTACTGTCTAGCCACTCATCTCCTGATGAGCACCCAGCCTGCCTCCACATCTTGGCCATTGTAAACAATACTGCAGTGAACATGTGGATGCACACATTTCCTCAAAATAGCATTTTGGGTTTCTTCAGGTAAATACCCAGAAACGGGATTACTGGTTCCTTCTTTGTCTCTTGCTATATATAGCCTTTGTTTTAAAGTCATTTTGTCTGGTATAAGTATTGCTAATATAGCTTTTTATTGTTGTTGCTTGTTTCATTTTCATGAAATATCTTTTTCAATTACTATACTTTCAATTTGTGGGTCTTTCAATCCAAGAGTCTCATGTAGGCAGCATGTGTAAGAGTCTTGTTTTCTTATCCATTCAGCCACCTTATCTTTTGATTGAAGCACTTAATCCATTTACATTTAAAGTAATTATTGATAGATATATAGTTGTTGCTAATATATATATAGTTATTGCTAATACATATATATATAGTTATTTTATATATATATATATAATTTGTGTGTGTGTGTGAAAGAAGTCCCTCTAACATTCCTTGTAATACTGGTTTGATGATGATAAAATTTAGCTTTTTCTTATCTGGGAAGCTCTTTATCCATTTCTGGGTTCTCAATTATATTCCATTTGTCTGTGTGTCTATTTTTCTGCCAATATCATGCTGTTTTGATTATTGACATATAAATTACATTTGAGAAGTGTGATTCCTCTAGCCTCAATCTTTTTTCATAGGATTGCTTTGACAATTTGGGATCTTTTGTGATGGAAATTGCATTAGATCTATAGGTTGCTTTGGATAATATGCCCATTTTAACTATGTTGATTTTTCCAATTCATGAACACAGAATATCTTTCCATTATTTTGTCTTCTTCAATTTCTTTTCAGTATGTAAGTCCTTCACATTCTTTGTTGTTTATTCCTAGCTATTTTATTCTTTCTTGTTGCAACTGCAAAAGGTATTGTTTTATTTTTATTTCTTTTTCTGAAGTTTTATTGTCAATGTATAGGGATGCAATGAATTATCGTACATTGATTTTTTTATCCTACAACTTTATTGTATTCATTTATTGCTTCTAATAGTATTTTTGGTGGAGTCTTTAGGATATTCTATATAAAGGATCATGTTATCTGCAAAAAGTGACAGTTTAACTTCTTCACTCCCAATTTGGATGCCTTTTATTTCTTTTTCTTGCCTGATTGCTCTGGCTAAAATATCTAGTACTATGTTGAATAGCAGTGGTGACAGGGGACATCCTTGTCTTATTCCTGGTTTTAGGAGAAAAGATACTAGTTTTCTACCTCAAAAGCAAAAGTCCAGGAGCAGACAGCTTCCCAAGCAAATTCTACCATTCAGAGAAGATTAATACCTGTCCTTCTCAAACTTTTGCAAACTATTGAAGAAGAGGCAATACTTTCCAACCCATCATATGAGGCCAGCATTACCCTGATACCAAAACCTGGTAAGGATAACACAAAAAAGATAACTACATACCAATACGAATGATGAACACAGATGCAAAAATCTTAAAATACTAGAAATAGAATATAACAATGCATTAAAATGATTATTCATCATGATCAAGTGGTATTCATCCCAGGTACACAAGGATGTTTCAACATATGCAAATCAATCAATGTGATACATCTTTATCTGTTCTTTGATTTTAAATGATAGCTTTACTAGGTAAAGTAATCTTAATTGTCAACTCATTACTTTATATTACTTTGAATATTTTGTGCCAATTCTTTCTGGCCTGCAAAATTTCTGTTGAGAAATCAGCTGGCAGTTTTATGAAAGCTCTCTTGTAGGTAACTATCTGCTTTTCTCTTGCTGCCTTTAATATTCCCTCTTTGTCTTTAACCTTTGGAATTTTAATTATGATGTGTTTTGGTGTGGGCCTCTTTGGATTCATCTTGTTTGAGACTCTATATTTCCTTCACCAGGTTGGAAAAGTTTACCATCATTATTTCTTTAAATATGTTTCCAATTTCTTGCTCTCTTTTTTCTACTTTTGTTATCCCTACACTGTGAATATTGGTATATATGATATTGACCCAGGGGTTCCTTAAACCATTTTTTATTCTTTTGTACATATTTTTTTCATTTTGCTGTTTTTTGTTATTTTTTTAATTTAGTCTCCGTAGTTGTATATCATTAGTAGTGACATAGTTTCATTCCACACAGGTGGATGTGCGGCCATGAAAGGCAGAAACCGAACTGGGGATCTCCCACATGGGAGGGGAGAATCTTTGCAGAAGAGCCATCCTTGCGGCCAGCAGTTGAATGGCAATTCAGCATTTGGGTTTGCACAGGCCATAACTGGGATTCGATCCCCGGATCTCGCAGTTGCAAGGCAAGCACTCAACACGTTGAGCTATCCTGGCATCCCTCTTTTTGCTGTTTTAATTGGGTGTTTTCTGCTATCTTATCTTCTAAATTGCTGAGATGATGCTTTGCTTCATCTAATCTACTGATTTCGAATAGTGTATTCTTCATTTCAGTTATTTTATTCTTAATTTCTGACTGGTCCTTGTTTATGTGGTCTAGCTCCATTTTCATGTTTCCTATCTCATTATTGAAGTTCTCCCTGAGATTATTAGCATTCTTATAACTGGTGTTTTAAACTCTGTGTCTGCTAAATTGCTTGTCTCCATTTTGTTTAGTTCTTTTTCTGGAGCTTTGTTCTATTCTTTTATTTGGGACATGATTCTATATCTCCCCATTTTGTCTGCCTCCCTGAGTTTGTTTCTATGTACTAGGTAGGACTGCTGTATCTCTTGGCCTTATGTAGGAGATATTTCAAGACACCCAATAGAACAATCTTCCTGGTTACCTAAGCCAGGTGGCCCAGTTGTGTTCCTTGTATGAGTTGTATATGTCCTCCTAGTGTAGTTGAGCCTTGGTTGCTATTTGCACATCAGTGGGAGGAATTGATCCTCAGGCTCATGGGGTATGAGGAACACAGTGGAGGAATTATTGTGCAGGGGCTGACCCTATGGAGCACAATTCACTTTAGCAGGGCTCTGGTGCCTGTTTCACCTGTCCTTAGGGTGTGCCAACCTTGGAGGCTGCCAGGCGATATTCTGGCTGGGCCTGAAACTGGCCACCAGGCATGTCAGCCCCAGTGCATGGACACAGGCCAAGTTCAGCTGCAGCCTGTGTCCTGTCCAGGGCCATCTGGCATGAGCCACAAAGCAATCCGCAGATAACTACTAACTACCCAGGCTTAGGGTGGTTAGAGAGGTCAAGCTTCAAACCAAGACTGACTGCTACTAGTGCCAAACTTAGGGTTACTCGTCAAGAGATATGGACATATCAAAGCCAGATACTGCTTGTTTGGGTTTGTGAACTTTGGAAAAATTTTAGGAAAATCCATAGCACGAACCAAGCCAGTCTATTTGTATGAAAAACAAACAAACAAACAGAAAAAACAAACAAACAAAAAAACACACCACTAGAAGTGGCTTTGGTGTGCCTGAAAGTTGGGTGGGGTGGAATCTTAGGAAATCACCAGGACAGGATAAACAAATGATTTTAGCCAGGTTGATGGAGACTCAGATATGGTAGATACCTGCCTCTGCATGACAGGAGAGGGGAGAGCTCAACAAACACTGGTTTCTCCCAGCTCCTCCATACAGGCGAAAGCTGCTCCTCCAGCTCTCCTCCTGACACCAGATAATTCAGTTCCTCCTTGTTTGTCTCTGGCACCTCTGAACTGCTGCTCCAGTGCTGGAGCTCAGAGTAAATGAGTCAATCAGTGACTAAGTTCACACATGGGCCCTTTAAGAGGGAGGTCTAGGACTGCAGCCATACTTGTTTCACTCAACCACAATCTTAGCTGGTTTTCACAGCCAGAAGTTATGAGGACTTCTCTCCTTGGCAGTGGAACCCAGTGTCTGGAAGCCTGGTGTGATTCTGGAACACCTTGTTCATCTGGGAGGGGCCCTTTGCAGTTGAGATATCCCTCCTGATGGTTAATAGTGACATGCATGTACCGGTATGCAACCAGCCTGTTCTGTATCTCTGCCCCTCTTACTAGTCCTGAGGTGGCTTCTTTTGCATGTTTTTAGTTGTAACTAGATTTCTGTTTACTAGACTTCAAGCAGTTCTCAGTCCTAGATGGTCTATAGTTCAGTTGTAATTTTGATGTGGTCATTAGAGGAGGCAAGCACAGCATTTACCTACTCTGCCATCTTGACTGGAAATTCCTTGGTCCTGACAGCAATTAAAAAGATGCAAGCAACATGCAGGGAACACCACCCAAAATTTCACCAGAATGAGCATTCTTAAGATACCCATTGATGCATAACTTCTTTGAATGCATCTCATCAAATTTTATCAAATACAAGCTCATAGTCAAATTTAGAAAAAAACTACAATTGCAGTTGAGGAAATTATTCTACACAGGAAGAAAAGGATAGTTTCCAAAGCCATGAGTAAAATAATTTGGGGAGAATTTGAAATATTCTAATAATTTCCTAAGATACCTGGTCCATTTTTGAAAAAAAAATTCCACATTGCTGGTTTCTCAACTACTTCTTAGAAACAACAACAAACACTCTACCTAATTTTAAACCTCAATTGTGACCTCCCATGCCAATTTACCTTATTGAGGTTTTAGAATTTAACATATGCTAATTATGTCACTGTGTTAATTAAAGATGGCAAAATTTTGAAGATTTTTGCTGTTTGAATGATACTTATTACTCTGTTTTTCAAGGTGTTTATTCATATGTATATTCATCAGTTTAGTCATATTAAGAAAAAAGTTTGGAAATTTTTGCTAATGTTAGTGACAATACTTTTGGCATTTGCCTATGTAAATAAATGAAATGAAAATATTTTTGTTTGAAAAAGGGATTGAGGTAAATGAGATTAAATGTGAATTTAGAAGACTTGGAAGTTCTCTCCATCCTCATGAGAATTTCTGGGAGAAGAAAATTACGATGGGATCTTGCAAAAGGCAGGTAGAGGGAGTAGGATTCTTAATAACAATTAGGTGAATTAAATTTAGTATAGCTAAGATGTGTTTCATGATGTTGTGGTAGGTGCTGAAATAGTACCTAAATGGCTTATGTAAATATTTGCACACCAATACCACAAAATAACTAAGGCCATATATCTGTATAAGTTAATTTGTCCTCTCTCTCTCTCTGTTTTTTTTTTTTTTGACTCTGTAATGATTGAATTCTGTTTGATCAGTTGATGTCTAATTATTTGAGTCATGTTAATGAGCTGATTATATTGACTACTTGCTAATGTCATTGAGGGCACTGCAGGAATTTCTGAATAGTCAAACTAACAATGTATATAAATGCAATCACAAACATTGAGCAGCAAATTGCATGAATAGATGTAATAAAGCCTCTAAAACAGTGTTTCTCAACCCTTTTTCCACTTGTGTACCCCATTTAAACCCATTTCTATAAATTATACCCCTTGTTTTTAAAACAGCTGTTTTTAAATACTGACGCTTTTGTTCAGTGCCCATCTTAATAAAAAATAATGGAAATGAGGTAATAAGTTAGGAAAGAAAAATTACTATAATAAAAGTTCAAACCACAAGATTTAATTTTACAGTATTCATAACACAGTTAAATATTGATAATAATCAATTATTTAACAAAATTTTAATTTATTAGTAATAGTATTTATTTGTGTTATCTGAAAAGTCTGTAATGATTGTTATGCAGATCACTAGCTGATTGAAACCTTGCTAGTTAGATCATTGAGACTGCTTTGATGCACTTAGTTTCTTGAAATCAGGCTCAAGAGATGCAAGATACAATTTTAAATCTTGCATTAAGCTTGTTGCAGCACTTATTTTTTATGAACGTGTAAGAGGAAAAAGCTCTCTCCACTAGTTCAGTATTTATTACTCAATGGCAAGAAATATTTGAGTGCCTTCTCACTGAGCTATTGCTATTCCTCACTGATATCTACCAGAAGGTATTAAGATGCTTTCTTTTAAAATCAGAATTTAAAGACTCAGTTGAAAGTTTTTTGTTTTTGTTTTTTTTAGATTATATTTTTATTGTTTTTGACAGAGAGAGGGAGAGAGAGAGAGAAAAAGGGAGGGCCCAGAGCAGTCTCCATAGTTGCATGTCATTGGTTTTCTATATGGTTTCACTCTACACGTAGGCGCGGGGATGCACAGGTCTGGAACTGGGCTAGGGGCCTCTCACTTGGGAAGCTTGCTTCAGCAAGAACTGAACTGGGGGCCCACCCCAGTTCAGCATATGGGTTTGCATGGGCTGGGGCCTGAATTTGATCCTTGGACTCCAGGGTTGCAAGATGAGTGCTCAACCTGCTGAGCCTTTGCGGCATCCCCTGAAAGTTTGATTAACTGCTCTTTTTTATTGATTGATAGTTGAGCTTCTTTGAGGAATTCAGTATTGAAGGGGTCTGTAGTGCATTTGTTTTCTTTTTCACACTGAGGGAAGTATTTATAAAGGGACACTCTAAGACCTTCCAAGTAACTTACAACATTTTCATGTTTTGGGAGAGGTGCAAATTATTCTCAGATAAAAAGTTGTGCAGAGTTTCAAAAACTTCAGGCTGACCTCTTTCAATTCAGGCTTTCCAAAAGTCCATTTTTTCTTTCATTCTTTTTTTTTTTAAGATTTATTTTATTGTTTTGACATAGAGAGAGACAGAGAGAGACAGAAAGAAGAGGGAGGGCCCAGAAGAGTCTCCATAGTTGTACATCATTAGTTTTCAACAGTTTCATTCCACACAGGTGGGCTGGTGGCCTCCTGTATCTACACATGGGAAGTTCTCCCCAGTGGGAACCAAACTGGAGGCCTCCCACATGGGAAGCACACCCCAGTTCAGCATATGGGTCTGCATGGGCCCATATGAGACTCAATCCTCAGACCCTGGGGCTACAAGGTGAGTACGAAACCCACTGAGCCAAACCAGCATCCCTCGGAAGTCTAGTTTTTTAATCATTGACTCAATTTTGTCAGTTACTTTGAATATAGTGATTGAGCTGTTTTGAAGCCCCAAGTTGAGTTTGTTTATTTCTAGAAAAATATCAGATAAATATGCAAGAATTATTAGTCAATCTCTGTCCTGAAACTTTTGAACAAAAAGGAAATGATGGTCTTCAAAAAATACCTTGACTTCATGTCTAAGTTCAAGCATTTGTGTAAGTACTTTGCCATGAGATCGCCACCTGATGTCCATATGCAAAAGTAATGTGTTGTGAATACTGTTCATTTCTTCACACAGCATTTTAAACAATCTGGAGTTTCATGGTTGCAAGTTAATAAAATTTATAACTTTTACAGCCTCATCAAGAACAGCTTTCAGTTCACTAGGAAGAGGCCTGGATGCAAGAATATGTCTATGAATGCAGCAGTGACTCCATGATACATGGGACCTACTTCTATAATTTGGCCACATAGGCATATAAAAGAACCTGACATAGGCTTACCTCCATCAGTGCACACACCAAAACAATTTGATCAATGAAACTTTTCAATGAAATAACCATTGATTGCATTAAAACATTTTTACCTGTGGTATGTTCTGTCAATGGATAACAAAGCAATAGGTTTTCCTCAATTTCATTTCCTACCAAGTACCTCACTTTGATGAGCAAAACAGATAAATCAACAATATCTACACTTTCATTGACCTGGATGGAAAGGAACTGATTTTTTCTAAATCTATCTATCACTGTAGCTTCAACACCATCAGACATTTCCTGAATTCCTCAAGACATTTGCACCATATGAGAGATATTATCAATTTTGCAAACATGTTCTTTCTCAAACATACAAAAAATGGTATCCTAGATAGAAGAAGAAATTAAATCTTCAGCTATGGTGTGGTTTTTAGCACATTTAGTTATGCAATAAGTAGTACAGTATGAAACCTCAATTGCATTCTCATTGTCTTTCTTTCCTGATATCATGTATGAAGTAAAAGTTGGACATTTCCCTAAGTGCTAAAAATAATGTATTTCTTTGTTTTTACACATAGGATGTTCAGTTTCTAAATGTTGCATGAGTACAGAGGGTTTTATTCAACTGTTGGGTAATATTTCTCCCCACACAACACACAAAGGCTTAGGACAGTCATCATCCCTTACAAATGAAAACCCATATTTAATATACTCTCCATTAACAGTGATTCAAACTTAAAATTTTTATTCCATAACTAGCGTTTTGCTTTTTTTTTTTTTTTTACTTTCCTTGTTTTTTCACCATTACTGATTGTGCTTTGCATATCCCTGAATGGCGCAGCATGTACCCCCTTGGGTATGTATACTACCACTTGAGAACCAATGTTTTAAAAGTATATTCTGTATACTATGTATATTCCTTCTAATTAAATAAAATGGTAAAATATATTAAAACAACTGAAATATATGTGCTTAAGATTATGAAATTATATAAATCCATTCATTCATCAACTATTTTTTAGCACCTACTATGAACAGGTATTATTTTAGACCAAAAGTGTTCTATCGTGAACAAGATTTACAAGATCCTTGCTCTCATGGAACTTACTTTTTACAGAGAGAAGAGGACAACAAATATGTGCATGTAAATGGACATGCAGTCATTAAATTAATAAACAGTTATCACATAACCACTCTGTGCTGAACTCTAGAGATAGAAAGAGGAATAAAATACCATCACTGCTCTTGCAGAACTCATATTCTATTGGGAAACAGGTACATAGAGAAATACATTACAATGTTTTGTTAAAGCTATATCTAAGATAGAACTTTCAGTTAAACATGGTAAATTAAACATGTGCATTTATATTATCTTTACTCCCTCTTGGCATCTCAAGAAAATAGTAGGGGAAGCCGGGATAGCTTAGCGAGTGAAATGCTCACGTTGAAGCCCCAGGGACCGAGGATCAAATCCCAGCCCTGGCCTTTGTAGACCCATATGCTGAATGAACTAGGGTGTGCTTCCCATTCGGGAGGCTCCCAGTTTGGTTCTTCACCCCAGCCCCCGTTTGGGCCCCTGGCTTGAGGGGGCATGCTTCCCATGCGGGAGGCCCCAGCCCAGTTTCTGCCCTGTGGGGCCCCTGCCCACCTGTGTGGAACAAAACCATGTTGAAAACTGATGACATACAACTATGGAGACTTCTCTGAGCCCTCTCCCTTCTTTCTGTCTCTCTATGTTTCTATCTAAATAAATAAATACATACATACATACATACATACATACATACATAAATCTTAAAAAAGAAAGAAAATAGTAAAGGAATAAAGAACATATAAACTCATAAGAAAAAAAGAGAAGAGAAAAAAACCATAGGAGATAACACATTTTTGAAATTAATAAGAGGATAGGTAACCAGTGTTAAGAGATTTAGCTAACCAGGAAAAAGCTGAAACCTAAACCTATAGGAATGGAGACTACCCCAAATCAGGCCAAGCCCAACAGAGAACTCTGAAAAGGTCAGAAACTATAGGCATTAGCAAACTCAAATCGAATTGTTTGTCCTTTTATTCAGTTGTACAAGTTGTTTGTGTATTCTGGAAATAGGCCCTAAGTCAAATGTGTGTTGTGAATATTTTCTCCTTATACGTGACTTGCCTTTTTATCCCTTTCATTTTCTTAACTCTGTCTTTTGAAGAGCAGAGGTTTTAAATGTTGATGAGGACCATTTACATACACTTATTTTTGTTGTTGTTGTTCTTGCTTTTTATTATTACCTGTCTAAGAAATCTTCATGTACATTGCACAAATTCTATCCTGTTTCATGCTAAAAGTTTTATAGTTTTACTTCATGCCCATTAAAACTGGAGTGTCTATTATAGTAGCCACTAGCCACATGTGGCTCTTAAACACTTGAAATATAGCTAATCCAAATTGAGATGTACTATAAGTACTGTAAGTATAAAATATATGAAAAAGAAAAGGCTGAATATGTCATTAACATTGTTATGTTGATTGCATATTAAGATGACCACACTTTTATATATTAGGTTAAATAATATATTGACAAAATTAATTCACTTTATTTTAAAACCTTTACAAATATAGACTCTTTTTTATTTTTTTTAAGATTTATTTTTTTTAAGATTGATTATTTTTTTGTTTTTTTGACAGAGACAGACAGAAACAGAGAGAAGGGGGAGGGCCCAGAGCAGTCTCCATAGTTGAGAGCATTAGTTTTCCATATAGTTTCACTCCGCAGGTGGGCACAGGGCTGCTCAGGGCAGGAACTGGGCCATGAGCCTCCCACATAGGCCCCGGCAAGAACTGAACTGGGGACACACCCCAGTTCAGCATATGGGTCTGCCTGGGCTGGAGTCAGGATTTGATCTTTGGTCTCCAGAGCTGCAAAGCAAGTGCTTAACCTGCTGAGCCATCCCAGCTTCCCCCAGAACTCTTAAAATTGCCTATAAGGCTTGAATTTGTGGTGCCTAGTATTTTCTTTCAGACAGGGGAAATTCAGACACCCTTCCTTTCACCAATGTCTTTTACCCTGCCCCATATAGCCAGAAAACTACTAGGACATCATACTGGCAGAAGACAGTACGCTTTATAAAGAGCTTGAGTTAGAAAAGTTTTAAATTTAGAAGCATCAAGGCCAACTGTGGGCAGGAATGAGATACTAAAATAAACATAGAGGGATTAAGAGACATCTGACATAAGGAACAATAAAACTCCTTAATCTCCTTCTCATGATAGATCTGTAAGTACTGACATACAGCTATATAACTCAATCCAGAATGCTGAAGAATTTGTTTTTCTGAGGAAACAAATTTGACCAAGGGAAAAAAATTACATATGCTGTTATTTAGGAGTGGCCCAATCTACTAAAACTCTGATCGCTGGACGGTGAAACCTGTCAGTTGACAAGCCCCACCCATGCACACAAAGATTGCAATTAACATTTTAAAGCCTCATGCTGGACAGTAACAGATCATCAGACATTTGAGGAAAGCCTCAAATGAGAAAGCCAGAGACTAAATAAATAAATAAATAATTTAGAGGGCTAAAATGCCTCAGTAGAAATAAAATTTGAAGAAATACATAATTATTTTCTGCGGAGAAATTAGAAAAAGGTATTCCTTCCATAAAATAAAAACAGGAGATTTTAAAAGAAAAGCATTCTGTCAACGAGAAGATATAAAATTAAAAAGATAAATTAAAAATTCAAAGAAGAGTTTGAAGGTAAAACTAAGAAAATAATTTAGATATTAGGACAAAGAGAGAAAATAGGGAGGATAAGAGCATCAGTTCAGGTACAGGCATTCCTCACTTAATGACTGAGTTCATTTTTATGACTCATTAAGTGAATTGGTCGATAGGTGAGGAGCTTAAAAGCAGATGTCTTGTAGTATGTCATGGTGCCATAGGGCAGGGGTGGCCAACAAGTCGATAGCAATCGACCGGTCGATCATGAGGCCAATTTCGGTCAATCATCGATCGCTCGCAATGTCTGGGGTGGAATTCCGTGTACCATGGACTTTGAAGCGATTGTAGCTCTTATAACTCGAGCGGCGCCACTGAGGCGCCCGGCTGATTTGAAGTGTCAAATCATAACATACAATCCTAAGAAACCGACAAAATGGGGTATCAGAGTTTATACTCTAGCTGACTCGAAGACTGGCTACATTTGCTGCATTTTGCCATATTATGGATCACTCACAACAGAGCTCTTGGTCAGACCCGATTTACCTGTTTCATCAAGAATTCCGATACACTTACACAAAATGTTGT
>PVKE010012407.1:0-38406 GCA_004027555.1 Craseonycteris thonglongyai | reverse complement strand
GGGGCTGCACAGGGCAGGAACTGGGCTGGGGTCTCGCCCCGGTGAGAACTGAACTGGGGGCACTCCCCAGTTCAGCATATGGGTCCACACGGGCCGGGGCTGGGATTCGATCCTCGGTCCCCGGGGCTGCAAAGTGGGCGCTTAACCCACTGAGCCATCTTGGCTTCCCCTAGATTTCTTATGTAGATCTAATATAGAAGGTATATGAAAATTTCTTGCTAAATTTTGTCTTGCCACCTTAATTCACCTAATAGGTCTGTGTATGTGTGTGCGTGTGATGTACAGCTAATCATTTTTTAATTTGTGGTTTATTCCAGAAGCACAATGTCAGTCTAATCCCTAAATATTTAATTAGAGATGAACATTTTTTTTTCTCTACTTATATTTTTAACACCATATGAGGGCTGTCTGGAAAGTATCCAGCCATGTAATCGTTCTCAATATATTGACAATGGCTGGATTTTTTTTCAGACAGCCCTTGTACTTTTCTGTTTTCCACTTTTTTACCTTGTGAAATCTTTGTAGAACCTTTCATTAGTGCCATCTAAAATCTCCATGTTGAGAGCATGTATCCTTGTACTTCTGTAATGAATTATGTTCAAAACTTAAATTGATACAACAGCAAGAACATGCGCTCTTAGTTCGGTTTCCTGAGAGTTTCACCAATAGTGTGTACCCAGTTCAGCCAATGTGCTGGGTTCCTCACCATCGCCAAGAACCAGACGATGCTCTTGAACATGTGGGCTGATTCCCCCTAGGAGTCAAGATCAGTCCTTGGGGTTCACGTAACAACACCCAAGAAGAAAGACCGGAAGCATTCAAAACCATTTTGACTGTCTCGGGTTGAAATTGTGCATGATGTAGTGTTAGCATCAACAAACATCCGTTGAAAGATTAAAGACAGGCACAGACCACTTTTTGGACAACCGTTCTTCTATATTTGCTGTCAATTTTTCCAGGAAAAAACAATTGGAGATATCAGAATTCAAATGACAAATGTGGTAGGGACAGCTGTGGCAATGTGTTTCTTAGTTGCAATAATGAAATGTTCTTTGACCTTGGATGCTGTTGGAAACACCCACTCTCCAGTCTACAGGCAGCAACAGACATGCAACCAGATTGTTACGGAACACACAATGTTTGCTAATACGGAAGGCACAAAGAGGAGGTACATTTAACATCGACAGGGCCCTAAAGGATATGAAAAATTTATACATATAGTTTTACACGAAATAGCATTTTTAAATGTAAAAAAAGAAAAAGGGGTCAACCGAGGCTCAGCTGACAAGTGCTGACATCTGTGTGGCATGGCTGTGGAAAAATACGCCTCCTGGAGAATAGAAGAGGCATTTGTAAGAAAGCCCAAGACTGACTCTGAAGTCTGACCAACCAGGGGAAATTATCTGGACTTTCTTCTACAAAAAGCAAAGACCTGATAGAGATCTTTAAGCAGAAGGGTGAAATAATTAGAGCTGCTTCATGGAAAGACTTGAGCAACTCTAGAGTCAAGCATTTAGCAAAAGCACGTCGCAGGCCGATTTCCCCCCAGGTTTACAAGTTGAATTTTTTCTACTTCTCTTTGCCCAACATCATCCTTTTGCTTGTCTTCCATTCATGAAGCTGGAAGATGACTCAATACCACAACAGCAGCAAAGTCATTAACCTGCCACCGAAGGGTCGTCTTATGTGGTCCCGGCCATGGAGTCCATCGCTTTTCTACTTCATACATTATGGCCCATGGTTGGGCCAGCAGCTGTCAGCTGAACAACCACCTCGATTCTCATAGCCTGACACTGAGAAGCATTCCAGGCCTCGCAGAGGGAGTTTGGGGAGAGCTTCCTCACGCAGGAGATGTGGAGTAACTCAGGAGACAAAAGATTCTCAATGTTCCCAAGTAAAGTTCTTGAGAACTACTTCTTCACAAAAGATACTAAGTGGCAAACCTTTGTTCCAAGGAACTAAACAGTCAGAGTATCCCAGGAGAGCAGTTATTCAAGGTTTTTGGAGCCAGTTTGTAAAGAAAAGGGAAGCTAAGCCAAGAACTTGACATGGGAGAGATGACAAGATAAGAAAAACAAACATCTTTCCTAATTTTATTCATGAATTGATGACATCTTTGCCCACATACTTCAGATGCTGAGTTTGATCTCTTGGAAAACAAAATTTTCAAATATTGAAACGAACTAAACCAAGCAATTGCTCACAATACTTAACTAATAGATATGCTAGAGATAGTGAAATACAAACATTAACAACCACTTGCCCTTAATTGACCCCAAAATATTTGTAAGTCACAGATCTGGCTTCCAGTTGGACAGGGCAACAGATGCGCAGGGAAATGAGAAAACCCAGGTGTCCAATTTATCTTCTTTAATAAAAATATGGCCTGCGGTTAGAATGGTTCCAATGGCCGGTCTCTCTGTAGGAGTTCTCTCTCCTCACCTCGTGAGAAGTTTCCTCCCTGAGTAGTCAGGCCAGGTGGCTAGAAGACCAAAAGAGCCTGTGAATTTTAAAGGCTCTAACATAGGAAATAAGAATTCCAGGGACCCTCTGGTAACCACCAAACTATTGACTGTGTCTATGAGTTTTTGCTTTTTTTGTTTTAGGCAAAGGTGGGTGGGAGAGCAAGTGTGTGTGTGTGTTGGGGGGGTGTTGGGAGGGGACATCAAATATATGGTGATGGAAGGAGAGCTGGTTCTGGGTGATGAGCACATAATGCAATACATAGACAATGTCATGTAGAGTTGTACACCTGGAAACAATGTAATTGTTACTGACCAATGTCACCCCAATAAAAATAAATTAACTAATTAAAAAAAAAAAAAAAGGAATCCCAGAGACACTACTAGTAGGAAATGAGCAGATTTAGAGGGCAGAAAGAAAAGTGCCAATGTCTGAAAGTACTTCCTAGCATCTTTGAGCTGACTAAGAACCAAGTACGGTCATTTAGGAAGAACTCAGAAGCAAAGAACATGGTGATAGCCTACAAACTTATTTTCAAAGTCTTAAAAGGACGCTACTCTTTGACCTGTATAAGACATACCTAATGACATCATTATGTCTATCTGAGTCTGGGTTCCTGGAATCTAGCCTTGAGAGGTCTGGAGGTCCGCTCAGTATAGCCAAGGTTCTTTGGGATGCCTCATAATGTCTCTGGGAAAATTCTGAGTTCCCTCAAAGAAGTGAAAATGACTCTTTGGTCAGAACGTTCATGAGATTGAGGGTGTAGATCACTTTCAGAGGGTGGCACCTCGCATTTGCACAAGCCCTGACTCAAACACCAGGAAATGTTGTCCAAATGGGCAGTCCAATAAGTTAGCACCTTTTTTTCTCAGCTTGCAAGTGTGAACGTTAAATCTCTAAAGTCAAGGGGAAAACGGACCATTATTTACATATTCAGCAACAGGAAATCTCATAAAACCCCCTGATGCTTTTGAGCAGAAGTTATGCATGGGCCACTGTCAAGAAGTCAGATCCTTGTTCTCTCGTGTCATAAGCCCCTTAAGCCATCTTCAGCTGATCTGTCTCAGGGTCTTCTGACATCCCAGGGGGAACCCCCCCAAAAACAGAATTGATTTAGAAAATGTGTGTATTTATTTTTACGTTTTAACTTCCAAGTCCTCTCCTTTCGATGCAATACTCCTATTAAGATGCTTTCCCCATGGCTCACAGCAGGTTTTGAACTCATCGATTTGGATGCTTTTAGTGCTTCTGCTGTTTTTTTGTTTCACCTCATCCACGTTGGCAACATATTTCCCTCTGAGGACATTTTTCATCTAGGGAAGCAAAAAAAAAAAAGGTTGCTCAGGGCGAGAATGGGTGAATAGGGAGGGTGGGGCATGGGAAGTCGTGCCAATTTTGGTCAAAAACTGCTGAACACTCAGTATGGTGTGGGCAGGTGCATTGAAAGAGTTTACAAAAGAATTCCCTGAAGCTGAACGCGGCCTCTCGCAACCCCACCATCACGGACAGCGATGGGTTCCTAGAACACACACTGCGCATGGGGAGCCTGTACTTCCAGAGGCCCGCCCTCCAGAAGACAGTTCTTTCGGGAGAGAGGAGTTTCTCCTTCTATACTCTCGTTTAGTATCCCAGATGCTCAGCTGATCCCTCTGAACACCTCACAACAGAGGGGAGAAACAGGATCACCGCCTACAGGTTCTTCCCTACGACTTCAGCTGGCCCCTGGAGTGCTAGCAATAAGGTGACTGCAGGGAGACAGAGAACTCTCTGTCCCCAAGAGTTGTACCTTTTATAGCCCGACCAACTTGACCCATGCGTGCATGCATTAACGCACCCATGCATTGCCTAGTCACGTGGCCCAATTTAGCAACTACAAATGTGGGACACCCAGACAGATTTGAATTTTAGATGAACAACTAATAGTCTTATTATATCTTTTAAGTGTGCCTCTCTATTGCTTGGGCAGCTGTTTCTTGGAATTTTCTTAGGCACGTGTCGTGCCTCATTGAACAGGGAACAGTGTTAGGGGTCGTCACTCAGCGTTGTCTGGGAACTATGCTGAACTACGAGACAGAAGGGGACTTTAATCTTGGTGTGGGGCAGTGACTGATACGAGCAAGGGTGGCTTTGTGTCCCAGTTCTGTCAGCCATGTGAACTTTGGCGAGGATTTATCGTTTCCTTGCAAAATGGGGTTAGTTACAATACCAACAGCGAACACGTTCTGAGTACTCATGGGCCTTCCACGCACTGACTCATTTTTTATTATTACACCAGTACTCCGAGGTGGATACAATGATGAGAAGTATGTTCGTTTTGTGTCTGGGTGTCCAGGGCACTGAGAGGCTAAGTAACTAAGAGAGATACTCAGTGGTGGAGATGAGATGGATTTCAACTCAGGAAGAAGGGTTAACTGTCCCATGTCAAGAAGCAAAATGTGTACAGCCCCCTAGCTGGTGAAGGCTGTGTAGCCAGTGCTGAATCTGTGCTATTACCAGCCGTATCAGAGAAGCAGTTCTGCTGGGCCCTGCCGAAGGTGAGCTTCACTACCTGAGATGATAAACGTGAGTTGGAGATCCCTGCCAGCAGGAACAATTGCCTAAAGTCCTATAAAAGACCACTGGGATGCCTCCCTCTCCCCAGCCACCCTCATCGGCCAGTACAGAGCAAAGCCAAAGGCTGGAGGTTGTGTGGGACTCCTGACCCTACACCATCATAGTCAGCTCTGCAGGTCCCCTCCACGGCCCTGTGACATCAGGGCACGTACCGCCCGCGGGACGTCACACACTGTCCTTTACCAGTGTTTTCAGCTGAGCTCTTTGGTGGTGTTTATTCATTCATATATTCAAACATACTGATTGGGCTCCTCCTATGCCGCATGTGTTTGGCGTGGGGCTAGATTTTCAGGATACCAACGTGAACACAGCTGACCTCTGACCATGATCATGCAGTTGCAGGGAAGCAAATCCTAGGCCTTTCGTGCAGGAGCAGTGGTGGTTTGGAGTCCTGAGTGAGGAGGCCTGCTTGAAGTTCAGGAGCAGGTAGAGAGGGGAGCTGGTGAGATCAGAAAAGACTCCATCAGGGCAAGGAAGCTGGAGGGGCATCGGAGTAGCAGACATTTGTTGAGCTCCCACTGTGTGACAGAGACGGCTCTAAGAATTTTACCTGTGTTTTCTCATTTCATAAGAAAAGCGCTGCTCGTGCCCTCATTGTCCGGGGGAGGAAAATTGGAGACACAGATAACCAAGTTCAAAGAACTTGCCTCTCATTACACAACAGAGCTCAGATTGGACGCCAGGCATATGGACTTCAGAGCTTATGCCTCTCAACATTATGCTACCCTATTCAAAGTAGGGGCTTCCTAGTTAAAAACGACAGCCAGTGGCACAGCCATGGATGAACAAGTGCACATGAGCATGGAAGAAAGGTGTGGGGACCGAACGGGGTGGCAGGACACAAAACCGGAGAGGTTTGCTGTGCAAGAAAGACCTCCCTGGCTAGGAGGGTCCTTTGGAATTTAATTTTTAAACTGTAAGAAATCCCAGAAGGATTTGGAGCATTGAACAAAGGGATCAGGTCCGCATTTTAGAAAGATAATTCTCTGAAATTGGGAAGACACATTGGAGAGGGCTTTGCTGGAGGTAGAGAGACTGATTACAAGGTTCTTGCAGTGAGCGATTGCAGTCAGACAGGAGGGATGGACTCATGTCTTCCTGGGGAGTTTGCAGAAGTTTACCTGGTATGTAGGGGCCTTTCAGGGAATGCGTGTTGTTTGAAAGGACTCTTCAAATGGATGGGAATGTCTGTGCGTTTATTGGCACTTTATCCAATGTCAATGCAATAAGGCAATTAATTGTTAAGGGAAGATGATCCAGTCATTGAAAATGAACGTTATGCAGTTTAGTCCCAGCAAACAATAAACCCTTAATCCTTTTAAAATGTAACTGCAAATCTTCTTTGCTTTCCAATGAATTTTTAATAACAGGGGATTGCAGAAGAAGACTGTATTTCCAAAATCTTAATTGCTGTAAAGAAAGCATCTGCAGACCTAAATACTGACACACCTAATTGCTACTAAAATGCATTTGTCAACCCATATAATCAACTGAGATGCAAGCAATGCCTCGTCTATCTAATCTTTGGGTGGGTAGGAGCAAAAGATGGGCAGCTTTAGTTGGACACAAGTTAATCTTTACAGATAGGCTGTGAGATGCAATTCGATGTTTCAGTTCATTAGAAGATTGTAGAATTTTCCATTTTTTTCTGTGTGTCTGTATTCCATATGTATTCAGAGCTCACTTTTAAAGTCATATAACTATTGATGCCTTGCTCTTAGTGATCTTTTGTTCTATTCAATTAATTCATTGAACAAATCTATCCTAAGCATATTTGGGGCCAGGCACCATTCTAGTCTTTCGGGTAAGTGTAGTAAATCAAACAGCTGATGTCACTATCTTCATCAGATTTGCACTCAAGTGAGGAAAACACAGACTGAACAAATTAAACCCATATAAATATTGAAGTCAGATCACTCAGACTATCTTAAAGCTTTTGAACTTTATTCTAAGTTAAATGGACTTAAAATGGATTAAATAATCTACAAAATGAAAGATTATTGCTCCTTGATATTTGTTTTAATTTTACTTTATTAATCATATTTTTTAAATTAATTAATTAAAAGCATGAGTGGTATGAAATTGGTGACAGTGATTTAGGGACATAAACATTAGACAGAAGAACAAAGGAATGTCATTCTGGTCTTTTCCACCACAATTTTAATTTATTAGAAAATAACTATTGTTATTTTATTTGAAAATAAGTACTGTTGCTATAACTTTCCCTCATTCCACCTAAATGAGAAATACCACCCCCAAAATTTAAATTTCCATAATACATGAAATACCAACTAATATGTTCACAGAAACAATCGGTGTTTTCCAGATAATCTATCATGATTCAAAGTTAATCTGTTCCAAGGAAAGGAACTGGAATTGGTTACTGACATGCAATCATTCATTTCTTATTTTACCAACAGTAATTAAATTGCCCGGAACTGTTGTCATTTAACAGCTTATTAATTGACTAATGTGCATTACTTGCATTCAGAGTATAGGTAGAATCCTGGGATTAAGCAAGAAGGGAAAGGGATTTGCAAACTCCGCCTGTCATCGCGAAAGGGGCACATTTACCTCATATTGGAAGGTAATTTATAAATGCACAAGTAGCTTGTGTTTCAGAAAAGGGGAACATGCCAATCTGCAATTACAGGAGCAACAAGGAACAAAGCCATGGAAGTGGCCCTCTTGTAACCTTTCTTCTGAGCAGAAGGATCTACTGTCCTTCACCATCAACAAGCTGTCTTCTTCTGCCATAGCTTCTTTTCTCTTGAGAGATTTTAGTCCTCCTTGCCACTTTATCAGGTTGCTTTTGAGATGTTATTTGTCATTCCTAGTTGGAGTTGCTCTTATTTTTCTAATGCTCACATAGACATTTGCTGCGCACATCCAAGTTTTACCCTGTTTTCCAAGTTTAGAATTTTGAACACGGTTTATGGGAACCGGCAGCATACGTTGAGGGTCTAGGCTGTGTGTTTGTCAGAGCCCGGGGCTTCCTGAGCTCTTTGCATCTTTGGATCTCCAGTACATTAAATAGGCCTGGAAGATGGAAGGGTCCGATGTTCAATGGCTTCCCTTGAGATAGGAGATAAGGTACTTTATATAAAGCTAAAAGGAAAGGACAAAACTGACATGTGCTAGTGTTATTTAAAGTTGTAGTCTGGCATCTCATAATTTTATATTGCTAGTTACTCAAAGCCAAGCATCTCCTTTGCTCATAAAATTGTCTTTGAGAGATCTTATCCCCAAACAACATTTCTATGCGATTACTCTCAGACCATCTTAAGAGTCAGTGTTTTCTTCCTAACGCCAGACAATTTCTTCCCTTTCCTGGACTTTGGGCAGGAAGGTCCCTTTTGTGACCACATGACCCTTGCCAGGTTCGTTACAGTCCCAGGAAGCATTTTATACTTTCTCCTGTGTCAGAGTAGTCTGTTCTGCTAACATTGCCTGAGTAATATCTCCCCAGAAGCAAATGCTCTTGCTGCCCAGTGCCTCAGTTTATTCTCCATATAGTGGAGATAACGATGCCTTCCTCACTTCCTGACATGCAACTAAGTTGCAGAATTACTTTGGCTGAAGGTGTACGAATGGGACAGAAGAAAGCAAGATGTCATTAATTTTCTTTTCATTTGGATGTTTTGATAACCAATTGTCTTTGGCTTCTCATTCACTGTAGAAAACATTAAGCTTTCTCACTTATTTCTGCCATACAATTGACCAACAGATTATTTATTCTATAATCTATTGTTTTTGAACATTGTTTCTTTAGTGAATATGTATTAATATAAATAAAATAAATACAAGGTATAAGAGTAAGTTGTAGACCCTCAAACATAAATTCAGACATAACTTATTTACCCTAAGTCAACTATCAGCCTCCTGTAGAAATATGCTTTCCTTATAAACAAGCAACTTGGGTGGGTGTGGCAGGTATGCATTAGGGCAAGGTGAGATTATAAAGGTACCTGTGCCCACTTAGGCTGATGTATGACCTTTGAGAAGTCTGAACCTCAGTTCATTCATGCATGAAATGTTAGGGTCAAAACAGGTGACTTCTGAGAAATTCTTCTTCTGTAAGTCTATAAATTAAATAGAACCAATTGTGTAAAAGGAAAGAAGATTCCATCAGGTTTGTGCATTTCTTTGATTTCTCTGGAACCAAGACAAGCTCTGAACACAACTTTTTGAAAGAGGGTAAAATTTATTTTGCCTTTCTTTGTTCATTAAAATGTTCACAACATTTTAATATGCCTCAGTTCCTCCAAACTAAACAAGATGTAGCGGTAACTTTATCAGGTTCTCTCTATGTATCCAAACTGGAAACTTTGTTATTAAGCTCAGATTTGTGTGACAATGTAGATTTTCTAGTGTTTGCCTGTGAAAGGCTGGGACAAGACACTAATGCTGCTGAATTGTCCATCTTGGATCCCTTCAAAACTTATTCTACCAGAAATTATAACTCTGATGCCCTAATGTGTATAGATTCCCTGTGACATGTCACCATAGAGTTCCCACTCTGAAATCATTCTATTAAACAATACTTTTTCAGGACAGATCTTTAACAAACATGGATACACCTACCTATATTCTATTCTTTAGTTAGTTGAAGAGAACCATAGTCAGTGCTTACCACTGTGTACACAAGATGTTGAGCCAAAGTGCTTCACATATGTTGTCTCTGTTGAAAGTTCAGAGTACGCTGGGTCATTTCTCTGTGTTATTTCCAAGACGTCAGGAAAGACTCCTGTCCGTAAGTTTCTTCTCTCAGAGACATTTGATTTTAAGCCTTATTTGTAATTATAGAGGGAAAGCCTGATTTCACAGTAAAGAGATAGCTGATCGGGGAGTTCAGGATGGGTTAAGGGACACTTTCTATGTGGTATTAGGCAGAATAGACCCTTTGCTTTGCCCAAGGCTAAAAGGCATCCAACACAGGAAAATGCTTCCTAACACAATGCAATCCCATGAAAAGCAATAAATAAACACATTCAGCGAATATCTGGCTAGTATTCTCAGATTTGAATATGAAGACAACAAAGTGCATTTTCATAACAAAATCCTGATCTGAGAATTTTCTAGAAGCATCCACTGCATATCATAAATTGATAGTTCTATCTAATTGTCTCTGTAGCAGTACGTAGAACAGCCAGCCTGGCTGACTTACAAATTACTACATTATTTTTCCTAAACTCCCAACATTCATGATTTTATTTCAGTAAAAACAGTAATTTAAACAATGATTAAATGTGTAAGAAAGAAATACATTGAAGGTTCTCAAACAATTTATTAATATGGGTAGGACATTTTCTGCAGTACTTTTAATGCATCACTTAGGACTGTATTGATTCAGCATCAGAGTTCTTGGAAACAAGCCTCTTACCAATATCTAAGACCTTGATGCTGTAATTGAACTCGAAAATGTGAGATTTCCACTGTTCCTGCTGAGAATTCTTCCCAATAAATGTATGTTTTCCACTGGGGCCAAAACCACTGCTACTCATGTTTTTAATTTTTCCTCCTGTTTCGTTTTTCAGATTATTTCGTGTTTTTTTTTTTCTCTCTTCCTCCTTTACTAGAAAAGCAGATATATTAGACACTATTTATTCCTCTAAGACAACTTGCACTTTAGGGGCCCATTTGAATGATAAACTTTGTTATAACTTAGCCAGAAAATCACCAATGTGCAGTATGAAAGAACTGGGAAATGTAGTCATGTTTAACTCTATAAGGTGGCTGAGGGAAACTCTTAGCAGAGATGAGCTTTCACTATTTCTCCTATTGCTTTACATGTTTTGCTGTAAAAAAAATTAAGAAATGTCTTAGTTTGTAGCCTCATTGAGAAGACCGGACATCTACTTAAATATTAGGGCATTCGCATCATTTCATCATTTGCTAGAAGAACAAAGAACACTCAAGTAGGGTTATGATCCTGCCTTTAGTGCTGAGTAGACATGTGACCTAGGGCAAGGTGTTTCATCTTTGAATATCCAGAAGTGAAAGGACAGGGCAAGGTGATCGCTAAGGTTCCTCCATTGCTATTGCACACCTTGGCTGCGTGTTTTTGGAAGCTTGGGAAAATAATAAAGAGCCACCAGAGACCGCTGACTAGAACAACTACTATTGGGAGAACTGAACCATTTCTAGGGGAATGGCATCATTGTAATAAGAGGAGTGTTTAAAATGAGTAGCATACGCTTCACTGGGGAGGGAAGGAGTTTGGTTCATTCTTCTAGAGATGGCTGTAGAGCTAGTATCTCCTGGTCAGGGTATTAGGGCTGTATATCCCAGATGTAGTGTCGCTATAGTGTATACTCAGATGCCCCTGCTACATCCATTCATTCAGTAAGAAACCAAGTGTGTTGGCTCTGATGTCTCACAGCCCAGTCCCTGTCTTGGAATGACTCTTAGCTGAAGGGCATTGCTTTAATCAAGGTTATATCCTTTCCCTGGGGATATTTTTCTTCTAGTGACTTTTCAATACGGGGAGAGCAAAAGGCTCAGCCTCCTTGACTTACTTTGAGACAACTCTGAAGGATTACCTCAGCTCAGAGTGCCCCGGGAGAGAGTGGCATCCTCTGAGACAAGTTTGTCCAACCAATCTATGGCCCACAGGCTGCATATGGCCCAGGATAGTTTTGAATGCAACCCAACACAAATTCATAAACTTTCTTAAACATTATGAGATTTCTTTTCCTCATCAGCTGTGAGTGTATTGTATATGTGGCCCAAGACAATTCTTCTTCTGTGTGGCCCGGGGAAGCCAACAGATTGGACATTCCTGCTCTGAGGTCTTTGCTGCAAATGCATCACACTTTGCTTTCTTTCTGTGCCAAATTTTGATTCCCTCATTTCATTCTGGATGATGTGCATGAGAGCATTCCCCAGTAAACCTCCAAATTTTCCCCTCAAAGTCTATTTCTGCATAATCCACTCAACATCCTAGGTCAGGGCTGTCCAACCTTGTGACTTCCCAGGGCCACACTGGAAGAGGAAGGATTGTCTTGGGCCACACATCAAACACATTAACACTAATGATAGCTGATGAGCTAAAAAAAAAAAAAGTTCACAAAAGAAATATTATATTTTAAGAAAGTTTATGAATTTGTGTTGGGCCGCATTCAAAGCCATTCTTGGGTGCAGGTTGGATGAGCTTATTCTAGAAGATGGGTAGTAAAAGCTTTAGTATTAAAGACCTGTGAGATAGAGACAGAGAGAGAGAGAGAGAGAGAGAGAGAGAGAGAGAGAGAGAGAGAGAGAGAGAGAGAGAAAGAGAGAGAGAGATGGGCAGACACTTGTTATTCTATGAATAGTGGGACAGTGGCTCTTAAGGTAAAATTTCAGGAGACATAATTACACATGTCCTTTTCCACTTCCTTTCTCTGGGAGTCACCGGAGGAACTTTGCAGTGCCTTCCTGACCAGCTCCTGTCCCATAACACATAAATCACTTCAGTTTAATGACGGACTGCTTCTAGGGAAGAATGAGTTTGTGAACAGATGAAGCACATAACATTGGGTCTTACTAGTCCACTCAGATTCCCTGGTCACTTGCTATCCCAAGATTACTTGTTCAATCTCCAATAAAACCTAGTTACAGGCCTAGAGCTATTTATAAAAACAACAACAGTTATTTACCAAAATAAACATGGATTTACTCTAAAATTCTAGGGTCCTTAGTGTCTCCCATCTATTTTGTTGTGGGGACCCTATAATCAATTAACTACTCCCCAAAACCTCTGTGAATAAAATCATTTTTATTCCCACATTGGTCCCAATATCTTCTCTATTGACTATTCCCACTGGGCATTTTGTGGATAATATCTGTTCACTTGGCCTCTGACACCCTGGACTCCTCCCACTGTATTAAAATTAGGAAATACACCTGTGAATTGTAACATTGCAGGACACAGGGAAGCCAGCATTGAAGTGCTGTTAAAAACGCTAGTGGGGTGGCCGGGATGGCTCAGAGGGTTAAGTGCTTGCGTTGCAGCCCCGGGGACTGAGAATCAAATCCTGGCCCCAGCCCTTGCAGACCCATATGCTGAACTGGGGTGTGCTTCCCATGCGGGAGGCCTCCAGTTTGGTTCTCGTACCCCGGTTCAGCCCCTGGCTTGAGGGGGCGTGCCTACTATGTGGGAGGCCCCTGGCTCAGTTCCTGCCCTGCACAGCCCCTGCCTACCTGTGTGGAATGAAACCATGTTGAAAACTGATGACTTCCAGCTATGGAGACTGCTCTGGGCCCTCCCCCTTCTCTCTTTCTGTCTCTGTCTTTGTCAAAAAACAATAAAACAAATCTTGAAAAAACAAAACAAAATCTAACTTGTTGGAACATTATTTAGTAGCTCATGGAAATAATCAGAAGGCCCATAACATTAGCAGACAGCAAGAAAGTCTTAGTGGTAGAAACAAAGGGTTATACAAAAAGGAAGAACCTGGCTGGGCTGCTACTGTTGGCTACTTTTCTTTGCTACTTCTGGACATTGTAGCTGCCACTGCTCAAAACAGCACCTCCACTCTGACCACCGTAGGCTGATATCATTAATTGATTCTAACTCTCACTTCATCTTAATATCACCCATTTAAGTTTCAGATTTCTGACTCAGAATAATTCTGGAAGCCTCCAGTTGTTCTATTCTGGGTCACATGCCTGCCCCTTAACTTTCAGGGGTGAGGAGATAGAGCATCTGGTCCTCCTTTTCATTATTATAGGAAAGTGTGACTTCCTGTCACGTAGACTCTTACCATGGAGATTTCTTCTGAACAGGAATGAATTCATATGCTGGGAAGCCCAACGGGACAACTTTCTAGTTCATGCACAAATATTGTGATAAAGTAAGAAAGATTAGGTGCTTTACTTCCAAACTGACCTCAACAACTTCTACATTTCAGTAGTTAACCATTAGTAGGTGTTGGAGAGGCAATTTATTATAACTCTCCTACAAATATGTCCACTTAATCATGACAGTTAGGTGCTGCTAAGTCCTGACTCTTCCTATGTTCTGCCACCTATTTAACATCTACCTATATTAATTTGGCACTCTTTTTTTTTTTTTTTTACTTTCCCGAACAGCATAGAGCAGTAACATTGTAAATTTCTATCTTGAGTAACCTTTCTCTTCTGTCTGTGAGTTGAATTTATGAGGAGCTGTAGAAGGCTATCATCCTCTTGGCTTTGGGCACAAACCCCAATGGGGTGAACATGAGATTATTCTGTAGGGGCTGCTGAGAACCTCACCTTGAAGGTCTGTACCTGAACAATATGGTTTTCACTTGGCCTTCCGTCATTCTTCCAAGTTGCAGGATTGCAGTGGAAACCACCACGTGATGAGACAGAGGGCATGATTTATGTCGTTGCAAGGCCATCAGGATTGGAGAGGAAGGGAGATGCTTTGAAAGCAAATTCCTGTAGTCAGAAAGAGTAGGTGCCATAAAAATTCAATTTTACTGAGGGCTAAATGAGTGTGGTGGTTTACTTTTTTTCCTCCCTTATTCTGAATTAAGTTTGTTCAGAAATAGAAATCCTTCTCTTTTTCCTTTTAGTTCACTTCTATTCTCAGCTCTTGTCTAGGGACCCTATTTAGGATTAAAATAAATGGACCATTTCAGCATAAATGTAGCAGTGCAGGAAAGAGTGTGGAAAGTGCTTACTGCATAAAACACATCGCTTTCTGATTCATTACGTTCCTTTTCTGATGTGTATAAGTGGACACCTTTCACTAACTCTCTACAGGGTGGCTGTGTACGTGTATTTTGAAGGGGAGAAGAGGCGTCTCCCAAAATACATAGGACTAAACCATACATCAAAGAGACTAATCAAAACTTATCAATTAATAAAAGGAGGCTTCAAAACTTGTCTCAGCCAACCTTAAAACCTTATTTTCCTGTTAAGTAAGTCCCGGGAATACGTCTGTTTTCATGGAGAATGAGGAGTCTTCATATCCAAAGGATGCTCTAATGAAAAAATAGTTTATATGGACCAACCAGTCACTGAGAATAGTTAGCTCCCCCAGAGAGTGAAATTTTGAAAAATCAAACTAGAAATTGAAGTATGATATGAAGCCACTATAGTGAAGCAATCATGAACATAACGTATCTGTTGTCTGCATTTTTAAGACTTTTCAGGAATCGTCAGGTGCTATGAAAAAGAAAGATCTCAGTATAAGCATTCATGAACTACTAACGTGAAATTATTTAAAAATACAGTAATGTGTACTCTGATTTTTATTTAAGATGCAAGAGTATACCTAGGTCCAAGCTAGGTGTCAAGATAATACCTACACAAATAGATATGATGTTCTACAGTTCTCAAATATACAAGATCACATGCTATGTTCAGCAACAGTTCCTGAAAACAGTGACCACTGTGGCAAACCAAATCTCCATTTATCCAGTCAGAGAGAGGGAGGAAACTTGGAATGGACATATTTAAACTCTCAATTAGTCAATAGGCTACATTTATAAATATAGTGATTTATAGTCAGAGGTCCTACCTCCTATAATTTGTAAGGGAAAAATTAACTTGGAAATATGCAAGAATCATTAAAGATCTTCAGTATTCTAATGATACACATGAGTAATCTAGGCTTTGAGAACCTGGCATTGATATTGATTTAAAAAACGAAAACAACAAATGAACAAACAAAACCAACAAAACAGAACTGAACCCATAATACAGACAACAGCATGATGGTAACCGGAGGAGAAGGGGGTGGGATGGTAAAGAGGGTCAAATACGTGGTGATGGAAGAAATCTAGGCTTGGGAGGTGAGCACACAACAGAGTACACAGATATTGTATTATAAAGTTATATGCCTGAAACTTATGTAATGTTATTAACCAAGGCTATCCCAATCCATTTAATTGAAAATGGGGAAAATGACAAAAATAAAGGAAGAAGAAAAGTTGGGCACCAATACCATGAATTTCCTTTTGAATAAGAATTTGCTCTGTTGCTATCCCAACTTGGAACGAATCATCTCTTTTATAGGCTTCCTGATATTTTTAAGGACTCCCATTGCTACAGAAATTGCCTGTAGTGGATTCTACACCTCTCCTCAGACCACAGACCCCACACGGAGAGCATAACTCATTCCCATGTGACAGCACCCCAGCATCCTCTTCAGAGATTTGGAAACTTCATTTGTAGTACAAACTTCCTCACCCTCACAAATCAGAAATTGTAATTCCTTCATCAAATCTAGGCTTCCTTCTTCATGCCTCCAAATGTATCAACACAGGGTATCCAAAATATTTAAAACTCAGTAGACAGTCTTAATGTTAGCATTTTTTTTCTTTAGCATAAAGTGAAGGGGAGTATTTTGAGAGGGATTAATGGCAATGTGTCATTTACGGGAATAATTTTTTCTTTTAATTTAAACATTCACTGTACTTTTTATCACACCTAGTACTTATTAAGTGAATGCATGATGAGTGAATGTACACATGAATATAATTATACAGTTTAATTATATTTGTAGGTTAAATTTCTTCACTCTCACTAATCAGAAATGATAACTCCTGCCTCAAATCTATTAATCTACCTCTTTCTTTATGCCTCCCAAATATGCAAATACAAGGCATCCCAAAGATTTTAAAGCCAATATTTTTAATGTTAGCATTGTTTCTTTGTTAACGAAGAAGGTGAATTTATGAGTACATATATACCTGAATGCGTTTATGTGTGAGATGATGTTGAGCTAGTTGTATAAGAATAAAGTAGACCTAAGCACAAGCCAGACCTCAGCTTGGTGGGTTATAATAAACGCTTTTTAAATTCTAGGTCCATTTCTACTTCCAATAAACAACTGTTCTTAAGGTACTTTCTCTGCATTCAAGTAAGACAAGTGGATTTTAACTTTTACCTATGCAAGATATAATTATAAAACCAAGCAATCTTCAGATTATCACAGAATACTTTCCATCAAACAAAAAACAAATACATATGAAATACACAGAAAGAAATATGTACTATTTTCCATTTGAGAATATGAAAAGAAATCAGAGATACATAACTGGCAAGGACGTGATGAATGTTTTGTTATTATTATTGTACAATTGTATGTGTAGACATACACATTTCATTATATAATCCGTTAAGAAATTCTCTCAAATGCTATTTCTATTTTATAAGTAGTGCAACTAAGGCATTTTAATGTTTAAATCAGCAACTAGAAGTGTGGAAACTAGGTCACGTTTATCTTTGACTTTCACCCCCTATATATATATATACATATACATATACATATACATATACATATACATATACACACACACACACATCTAAAGATGAGAATGCAAAGATAGAATATATATACATATATATATATATAATTTGCTTTACCAAACACGTTTCTAGACAGCATGGCCTATGGTGTACAATTCCTAAAATACAGTCTGGGGTGTTGAGCTTGGTGAATATCATCTAGTAAGGACAACCTGCATATTAATATTCATATCTTCTTATCTCTGCTCTCTTTGAGCAGCAATGGGCTTATTAATAAGGATAGGTAAAAACCAACACACCTGGAGGAGGTATTCTGTGTCTTTTTTCTCCTTATTGCAATAAGTGTAAGAAGTATATTCTTATAAACTCCAGAAATGTCCCAGTAGGGAAGTCGGAACCTTACAGCCGTGTGATAGCCTTGGAGAAAGTTCCCCTGGAAGGCAGTGCTACATTGACGCTGGCACCATGAGTAAGTACGGTGCTGGCACTGGTATTGCCTGAGCCATGGAGACACCAGCTATCTTTACTCTGAGGTTATTTGATGGGCTTTCATAAGAAAACTCATAAAGAATGTGCAAATATTGACAAGTGCATTTGGAAATTCATTCTCTGTGAATTGTGTATGTACTTACTAAGTCAGCTATCTGATGGCTGATTTTAAAATGAGCATCTGTTATATCTGCTGCAATGTTTAAAATCCCTGTCTGTTTTAGGGAGCAGCTTGTAATATCCGACCAGAGTGGTTTCCTTATGGATGGCTCCCACATATAGAGCCAGGGCAAGGAAAGATGTTATCTTTACCTGTGTCTGCTGCTGAGAATACGTTCTCTTTCTCTTCTGCAAAATATCCTGAGGTGGCCAGCTTCTTGTTAGCTTAGGATGGCCTCCCTCTTCTCATTGATATTTAAATGTTATAATAAAATCAGCAACTTGTGCACTATTGTAGACACTGGCTATTCTTTTGGTCATGATGCCTATGATTAATCTTCTATAAAATGGAAATATTAATGGTTGTTCTGTCTGTCTCTTAATTCAGCCATTCACTAATTCAGCGATGCATGACCAGACACTACAATATAGACTAAAAACACTTTGAAAGAAATATGAAACATGTTAGAGAAGTGAAGCAGTGGGTTAGTACCCCTCCCCCCAAATTAAACACTATTAGATCTAGTAATATAAATGTCTATATCACTCTATATGTATGTCAATGTAATTCTATCACTTACTTAGCTATCATCTATCTATCTATCTTCATCATCATCACCATCATCATTATCATCTATCTATCTGTCTATTATCTACCTACCATCTATCTTCTTTCCTTCCTTCCTTTTTCTATAATCTATCATCTATCTATCATTTATTTTTCTACCTATCCAATTTTCTTGTTTTGTTTGTTACACCTGCCCATATGTTACCATTCAAACCAGATCATGGCTCGCATGGGCAGTGGTTTGAATGTCTTCTGTGTTCCTCTGCATAGGTAGAACTGTTCTAGTCATAGAGTACACACTCAGGAAATCCCCATTTAATGGCTGATTTACGATGGTGTTTATTTCTAGGCCGTAAAAAGGGTTTCGAGAGCCTGCATGCTCATCATTGTGATAGCTTCAAGCAACTTGTTCAAGCCATTATGGGCACGCTGGCAGGTGCAAAGTGACAGATCATTGGGGTCACAGAACCCAAGGACTCTGAGACTGTAGTGAACTCCAATTGTTTGTAAGTGTATCAGCTGCTTTGTCCTCCCTGTGTTCAATGTGGGGCAGAACTAATAATATTTCTTTTAAGTGTGCTTGGGGGCAAGACAAATTTGGGGAACACATACCCTACTGTATTCTGTCCACTGCCCTCTGTGTCAAAGGCAAAAGCAATGGTTTTATCATGGCAGGATAGGAAGAGCTGACCCATTTGCGTGCCTGGGTACAAGCAAGGAGCATACCGAGTTCATAAATGCACTGGAGCCCACTCGTCCAGGGCGCTAAGCTCAGAGCAGAGGGGGTTAAAAGCTTTGGTTTTCCCTCAGCGACCGTTTAGAGGTACACAATGCAAGTCAACCAGCGTTTAATTTATTTTGCTTTGTTAGATGGTGGTGTTAATTAATTTTGCTTTGTCGCCTCGCTTTCCTCTTGATAACATCATTCTTTTTAATAGCAATGGAACCTTGCAAATGTCAAGCAGCCTGCCCCAATCACAACAGGCTGCAACTGAAAAACACATTAGAGTTTGTGGAGGCACCACAAATAACTACTTTAGGAAAAAAATGTAATAGCTGTAATTATGTTTGTGCCTGCCAGTGAGCTGCCCTCCTCCCCTCTCTCTGCCTTTTCCAGTGTCTTTAATGGATTTTTGTTGTACAAAACAATCAGCCTCTTTTGTCAAATGCTCAGTGGCCTCTGCCTTTTGGACAGTTAGCTGTTTCTGTCCAAGTTGACCCACCTGCATTGTTGTTACGCTGTTGTTGCTCTGTCCTCAGACTGTCCGTGTTGAGTCTCTTTGATTGATCTAGTTCTTGAGCCATTTTGTACACTCTCCCTTTATTATATTAAAGTCTGAGTGCATCCTCAAACAGGATCAGGACTAGCATGATGCTTCTTCTCTATCTAAGGGGCTCTAACAAGGCCTTGTTTTCCTAGCATGTTCTGAGTCTTCAGTTTGTCATAGAGAAAGGAAGACGCAAGAATCATGGCTTTGTACCTTAATCTGCGAAGACTTCAACCACCCACTCCCTGGCTTTGTACAGTCTAGTCTGGCTTTGTGTCATAGGAGTCTCTAAATGATGAAAAAAATTAAATTAATGAATGTCATTATGAGCCCCTGGGGTATGAATTTGATGCCCTCAGTGTTACAAGTGCTGTGGCCTTCCTGTTGAGTGTTGGTGAAGTAAAGCAGTAGCTGTGATAGCAAAGAACATGAAAGAAGACTTCTTTTCCATTTCTAGGCATAAAATTAAGTAAATGAGGATGCATGGGAACAAGTTCTTATGTGCACTTGTGTGTGTGTGATACAGTGACCCTTACCACAGGGATTAGAGATACCAACACCCACACAGTTAAATATCCATGTATAATTTTTAACTTCCCCCCAAATTTAACTACTAATGGTCTATTCTTGACTGGAAGCCTTATTGATAATATAAACAATTAGGGGATGGCTCAGCAGGTTGAGCACTCCTCTTGCAGCCCTGGGGTATGAGGATCTAATCCTGGCCCCGGCCGGTCTGCAGACCCATATGCTGAACTGGGGTGTGTCCCCAGTTAGGTTCTCACTGGGGGCGAGCCTCCTCTGTGGGAGGCCCTTAGTATGGCTCCCACCCTGGAGCGAGCTTACCATGCGGGAGGTCCCTGCCAGTTCCTGCCCTGTGCAGCTCTGCACCCACCTGTGGAATGAAACTATGTAGAAAACTGATGACACGCAACTATGGAGACTGTTCTGGGCCCTCCCCCTTCTCTCTGTCTCTCTCTGTCTCTCTGTCAAAACAATAAAAAACAAACAGTCAATTAATGTGTATTTTGTATGTTACATGTATTTTATACTGTATAATTATACAATAAAGTAATCTAGATAAAAAAATGTTACTAAGAAAATCATGAGAAAGAGACTACTCATTTTCTGGTTTTTAAAAAAAATCTCTGTATAAGTTGACCAATGCAGTTCAAAGCCATGTTACTCAAGGGTAAATTATCGATCTAAATAGATGGATGAGATACAAAGATAGATAGACAGGTGATGATAGATAGATAGATAGATGGATGATAGATAGATAATAGATATATAGATCAATGATAGATCGATGATAGATGATAAATATGGATCTATCTATCTATCTATCTATCTATCTATCATCTTATGAATATATATTCACATTCTTATGTGCCAGGCTAGACACTGTGACTATAGTGGTTGTGACCAAAACAAACTTAGCCACTGCCTTTATGGATCTTCCAGTCTAGTGGGAATGCCTTGATACATTTCATAAAAGGGCTTAATGCATTCAGCTCCTATGTTCCTTGGGCATTTGGCAGAGAGGGCCCACAGTGGAAGATTGCCTGGAGGTAGAAGTGGCACAAGTTAAGATTTATTGATAAGAATGTTCCAGCCATGTTGGAGCAATAAAGTAGAGAGCTTATTGGATACAAAGGAGGTACGTGTCCACAGGTGCCAGAAGAAATGCAGCTATGAGGATGGACCAGTCTATTTGGTGTTTAAGTAAGGATCTTGACTATCCTGTGAAGGGATTTTTATGCTATTCCATGAGTAACAGGAAGCAGGAAGTCACTTACTGATTCTGAGCAGTGGAACAACATGATCAACACAGCAATTTCAGAAGAATAATGTGGAATCAGATGAAGCTCATAGAGGAGGGAAACTGTTAGAGACAGTAAAATGTGAAGCCATTGTGTCACGAGTGAAGTAGACAATGCAGGTGTCACTGAAAGATGAGGCTGTTGGGGAAGTAGAGTAATAACACCAGTCAGCAACTGAGAGGCCAGGTGTGATAGGGTGGCAGCCTCTTAAGAATCAGGACAAAGTGGAGTCAAGTCCATGCACTACCTTACTCGTTCTGTGAGGCTGAGGACAAGGCTTCCTCGATTCTCCTTGCCGTCCGTCCCTGCGAGTACTTAGGGAAGTGTCTGACAGCAATATTCCTGCGTGTGTTTGTGCTCAGCCCAGTCCAGCCACACTTTAGCAGCAAACCACTGCTGACTGATACCATCCAATAGGTCTTGGTGACGTTCAAACCCTCCCTTGCATATTTTCATTTCATCATTAGGGATCCTTTTATATGTTTTCTGACTTTTGAAAAAGAAACCAAAGCATAGAAGGGTTGACTTTATTAGCACAAAGCTCTACAGTTCAGTAACAACTGATAGATTTAACCCCACATTTAACCCCAGGTTTTCAGACTTCTCACAGACCTCAGATCTCCTCTCTGTTTCAGAGAAGACACAGCCGAAGGATGGGTGAAGGCATTTACTCAAAAGATACAGGGAAAAATAACAGGTCAAGAAAAAACCAAGCAAAACCCCGGTGTCAACGACAGTAGAAAAGAACATCAAGTTAAAGGGCGTGCCAGGAGCCAATACTGTCTGGGTGTTAGAGTTTCATGTGGGGTGGACTCGTCCTACCCTCCCTGCCACGACAAGCCTGGGAAAGTAGGCTTTCATCCTGTCAGCTCTAAACTGGGAGAATCCTTGGTGCCTACCCACCGCCTCCGGATAAGAGCCTAATCGTTTTAAGGCGCCTTTTGAAGTCTTCACCTGAGCCCTGGCCTACATTTCTAGGTGTATATTCGAATCAGTTCCTTGCAACGGGATGTGTACTGGACCGTTTCTTCCACCACTGAAACCTTCCTAAAATGAGTCTTTCTGCTTTGCATAGTCACTGGTCTGCTCCTCTGAGAGTGTGGAAGCTTGATGAGGTGCTGGGGGCTGGGTGGGCTCTGGAACCTGTCTTCTGAGCTTCTCATTCTGACTCCACACCTGCTGTGGGACTGGGGCCAAGGGCCTCAACCACAGCGGACCTCAGTGTCCTCATCTACAGAATGGGGATTGAAACGACGTAATCTCGGAGTGTCGTTTAGAGGATTGAAAGACAGACTTCCTGAACCAAATTCAGAAGCATGCCAGAGACAGTGTAGAAGGTCACAAATTCTTTTTTTATTTTATGAAATGTATTGGGGTGACGTGGGTTAATAAAATTATATAGGTTTCAGGTGTACGATTCTATGAGACATCATCTGTGTGTTGCATTGAGTGCTCACCACCCAGAGTTAGCTCTCCTTCCATCACCATGTGTTTCAGCCCCTTTCTATGCCCCTCCTATACCCTCCTCCTTTCCCTTTGGTAAGCAACACACCATTGTCTGTGTCCATGAATTTTGATTCGTTTGTTGCTTTTAGTTTTAGTCTCACATAGGAGAGAAATCATAGGGTTCTCAACTGTTTCCATCTGACTTACTCTGCTTAGCGTGATGTTCGAGATCCAGCCATGTTGTCACAAATGGCAGTATTGCATCTTTTCTTATGGTTGAGTCACATTCCACTGTGTATGTGTACCCCATCTGCTTTACCCAGTCAGCTATCAAAGGACACTTCGGTTGTTTCTGTGTCTTGGCCACCGTGAATAATGAATACTGCAGTGAACTAGGGGGGCATAAATCTCTATGAATAAATATTTTCAAATTTTGGGGGTGCATACTCAGAAGAGGGATTATTGCATCATATTGTAGCTTGAATCTTAATTTTTTGAGAAATTTCTATTCTGTTTTCCATAGTGTCTGTACCAATTTACATTCCCACCAACACTATGTTTCTATTATTTGTTTGTTTGTTTGTTTGTTTATTTGCCTTCTTTCAAAGTCCAGAACCAAAATCACTTTATTTCAAAGGTCATCCTTGACTGTTATAGCCCAACAAATTACCTCCACCTCTAAATTACTCAGATTTTCACAAAAGTTATTTGGGTTTTTTTTTCCCCTCTTTTTTTAAAAGAATTATTTTTATTGTTTTTGACAGAGAGAGAAATACAGAGACAGAGATAGAGAGAAAGGGGAGGGCCCAGAACAGTCTTCATAGCTGCACATCATTGGTTTTTCCACATAGTTTCATTCCACAGGTGGGCACGGGGCTGCACAGGGCAGGAACTGGGCCGGGGTCTCACCGGGTGAGAACCGAACTGGAGGCACTCCCCAGTTCAGCATAGGGGTCCACACGGGCCGGGGCCGGGATTTGATCCTCAGTCCTCAGAGCTGCAAAGTGAGTGCTTAACCCACTGAGCCATCCTGGCTTCCCCTATTTGGCATTTACAGCATGGCTCATTATTATCTGGTGAATGCACTGTGTGTGTGTGTATGTGTGCACACACACTTAATTCAAGTCTAAGCTACTTGAGGATGAAATGCTTTCAAATAATTTCCTCCAACTCTTAGTGTATCTGATAAAGATTTTTTCCAAATACTAGACTCTCAGTTACTACTTGTTGACTGGGACATTAAAAAGTGTTCTGATAGATGATCCCAACAATATTATAAATAATTTTGTCAGTTGTAAGCAAGAGTAATAAATACCCAATCTGGAAAAGGTGAGAGTGAATGTTCACTAGTCAACCACAGAAGCATTTTCGATTTGACCCAGGTTGCATGAGACTGACATTTGAATTGCAGCCTCAGATCACACAATGATCATACACTGGTGTGACAATTGCAGTGTCCTGAGTAAACTTTCGGGGTCACTTTTTCTATATTTTCCATTACTCTTTTTTAAATATCCTAAATAAATCTGTTTTTAATAATTGAAGTTGAAGAAGAACACAGACATTTCAAATTAAATATCTTAATTAAATGCACATCGGAGAGTCTTACTTTAATGTATTACCTAAAGCTTCAAGCTCAAGACAGCTTAATTTATGCTGAGTATAATCGCACCTTATCCTTTCACTTCAGGCAGTTATGTTGTAGGTATCTCCTTATACTCCTTAATAGAGAGCACAATTTCTATTATAGAGCAATACCGCACATACAAATAGCCTTTATTTATTTTGCAGTATAAACTATTTATCCTAGGCTGGTCATTAAGACTCTTTAAAAGCAACATTTGTGGCACTGAAGCCAAGCATGTGTGAACAGAAGTATGTGTCAGTAGGATTTTAGATTCTAGGAGAATTCATACGGGCTTGGTTTAATTGAGGAGCTAAAGCAAGCTTAAGACTCCAGGAAAAATGTTAAGAAAATGATTTCCAATGAGGAAGTAAAAGTCTTTCACTAATAGCCAGAAATATGGTAATAAGGAGGCTATACCATCATTGGAGGACATGTACTGAATTCTATATTTTCTGTTTTCTGCAAAGGTAGCTTCATATTAGTACACTAAATTTAAAAAGCAAAGAATAAACTTTCACACATATATATTTTTAAATGCAAGAAGATTGTTTCCTATTGGATAAAATAAGACATACTTCAAACACACTTAAATAATTTTTCCTTTAAGTTTGCATTTCCTTTTTTCTTTCCTTTCTTACTCCCTCCCTCCTTCTCTCTCTTCTTTCTTTCTCACTCTCTCTTTCTTTTCTTTCCTTTTCCTGTCCTTTCTTTCTCTTTCTTTCTTCTCTCGTCTCTCTTCTTTCTTCCTTTCTCTTTCTTCTTCCTTCCTTCCTTCCTTCCTTCCTTCCTTCCTTCCTTCCTTTCTTTCATTTCTTTCTTCTCTCTCTCCCCCAACCTAGAGAATTATTTATTTTTGAAATAATTTGGTAAATAATATCAATATATTTGCAACTATAAGATAATTGCAATAAAATTTTTTTCTTTACATTTTTTATTCTAAGTTAAAATAAAGTTGAGTACCAAGAGGATTAAAGATTATGCCCAACTATATATAATACAAGAAGTTACATAACTTGCAAGAATGTCTTTAAAATCAACCATGTCACCTTCATTGGGCCACTAAGACATTTTTCGGGGTTTTGATGTAGAAGAGCAGGAAACAAATAATGAGGGATGGGAGATCCTCAGGCATTGTAGCAGAAAAATGTTACAATAAAAAAAAAGCAGAAATGTAAATTATATTTAAATTTGATGCATGCGTTCTCAGATATTAAATGCTATATCTGACATCACTGTAAATATATGTTACACTTGGTATCAAATGATAAACCTGCATAACATTTGAGAACTTGAAGATATAGGGTAGTGGCAATAGAGAACAGCAATGCTTAAATCAAACTAGAAACTATTTCCACCTGTTTTAAATCTTGCCTCTTCTCTTTCAATGTCATGCCACACAATTCATTTATGTAGACTGATTTACTTGATTTATATGCAGCTGCTGTGTTTACTGGTGAGGGGATCCCCCCCCCCCCCGCCCAGTGTGAAAAAGAATTCTATTCTACAGGCAAGCTAAGAATGATGTTTAAACATAGCTTTCTCAGCGTTTATCTCTGAGTGATTGAATTTGAGTATCTCCTAGGAGTAAAATATTGGATTACAAAACTTTGGGGTTGCACTTCAAATGCCACTGCATAAACATTTCTCCCAGCCTACGTGAACAGCAAAAGTGAGCCACCCGCCTCGACACAACACATACACACACTGCCTAGGGACCCGAAGAAAATACTTATTACTAGTAGCCAAAAGATCCCATAATGCAAAAGCCTGCACACGTTACTGTGAACAGGGGCGGGCGTTATGGACCTCTCATTGACTGAGGTCTCACTGGGTTTTAGCTTCCGGAATGCTCACCACCCTTGCACCCTGCTAGTCCTCGTGCCTCAGGAAGAGCACAGTGTCATGCTCTCTGAAATGGAAAGCTAGTACTTCTTGAAAATGACAGAGAATCGCATCTCTGAACAGGCCAGATGTGATCAATGGGCACGAACTGCGCTGGGCTGGAGCTGCCTCGATACTAAAGCCTTCTTACAACAGCAGGGAGCGTGAGGCACGCAGCCCAACCGATCCACTCCTCTCTAGCGATCAGTTCAGTGATATTAATCCCCATTTCTCAAGTAAAAATCATTACCTATCATTTAGCAATTCCCATGGGGTCTCAGTTATTTGCCTAGCACAAGGCATCACGCAGAAAAGTGGCCCTGTGTCGTCAATGATGTACATTTCCCACGTGAAGGAAGACACTGATGTCTCTGGAAATTCCAAGACATTTTCCATTTAAGAGGGCATGCCAGACTAATTTGTGGCATGATGAGGTCATTGGTCTTGGGGTTTTGCTCACTTTTCATTTCTCTCTCTCTCTTTTTTAAAAATCTCATTCTCTTCATTTTCTTTATTACTAAGAGGGAGGCAAACTCACAAAAACCTGTTATCTATTATCCTTGCTCCAAATTTTGCTGGTGCTCAGTCCCTAGGGTTCAAAGTCAATATGTTTGGTAATGACTTTTTACAAAGAAAAAGGAAAAGGAACAGAGATTGGATTTCAAGTGTTATGATAAATGCGTATCTGAACTTTCAGCTGAGTTTGGCTTAAAGAATTCAGCATCAATTGTGTAGAAAGGCACGTCTTCGGAGAAACTGAAACTTGACAGAACACTAAATAAAACACCAAATATATTTTTTTACTTTTATATTCTCTCTCTTCCTCTCTCCCTCTTCTCTCTTCTCTCTTCTCTTTCTCTCTCTCTCTCCACACACAAACACACATACACATATATTCATCCCTAATTCAGGTAAAAAAATCCAGGGAACTTCTTACTCATGTTGTAAAGAGAAACCAGTCAACAACTGAATTTGCTATGAGTTTGAAAAGTGAGAGTTTATTTTCCTCACGTCTTCTTTTCTCCAGTAATTTGCTTCAAATTAGCTTTATTGCTTGCGTTTTGTTGTCTTTTTTTTTTTATTGTTTTTGACAGAGAAAGAGAGAGAGAGAGAGAGAACTGAACTGGGGGAGCTCCCCAGTTCAGCATAAGGGTCCACCTGGGCCAGGGCCGGGATTCGATCCTCAGTCCCTGGTGCTACAAAGTGAGCACTTAACCCACTGAGCCATCCCGGCTTCCCCTTGTTGTCTTTTAAGTGTAATAACATATAAAGATGAGTGTTCTGTCTTTTAAAAAATATGCTGAAATGTGTTAGAAACCCCGTTGGCAAAAGAACTCTAAATATATTGTTTCAGAAACATATAATTCAATACCAATACTAATTTGTTTTGTGTAAATCCTATCGGATATGGGGGTAAACTGCATTGTTCTATAGCAGTATCAGTTTTACCGGTTTCTATTTGTAAATAAGGTCGCTTTTTGGCTTAGTACCAGAAAAAAGTCAGAAAATATCGTTGCATGTTTCAATTAAAATGTAAATCTTCCTTTGCCCCCCAAGAATTTTCTCTAGATATTCTTTTTTTCTGGAAAATTGTGTGAAGAAATGGTGTGTGTGTGTGTGTGTGTGTGTGTGTGTGTGTAAGTAATTGTGTGCATCTGTGGGTTTTTTTCCAGTGGGAAACTAAGTTTTCTGATAGTTGGAACCAACTTGGTTGGGTCTTGGTATCTTTAGTGTCTAATCAAATTCGAAAAGTTCAGGATCACAGTGAACATTCCCATCCTGGCTGTATTTCTTTTTTTGAACCCAACTCCCCCAAACACAGTGCTTTCCAGGAATGCGGGTAAAGGGCTGCATGGAGTGGCCGTTCTGGCTCTTAGGGGCACAGTCCTGCGCCACCAGGTCGCCGTGTCCCACAGCTGTAGAGATCACTGGTTGTGAGTTGGGGAGCAAGAGGAAAGGGGGTGAGACGTGGCTGTAACAGGCCAGGCCTTCCACACCCAAGGAGAGCTTCAGTCCCCCACAGCTGACCCCTGAGCAGGCCCCACCTGCAGGTGGCACTGTGCTGCTCACCCAGGTCCCAGCAGGGCTGTGTGCACCGACAAAGCAACTCACCTTCGAGAAGAAACAAACACAAAAGACATCATCTTCCACTTTCAGACACGCTTCAAAAGGCGAAGCACAACTCCCGTTCAGCCAGGCCTTTGCCAGATGTCTGGGCTCCAATCTGCAGGCAAACTGGAGCAGAGCGAGCATGCGGAAGGCCCTTGAGCTCCATCGGCAGATTTGTTATTAATTAAAAATTCAGCAAGGGAAATCTCAGGTTCTGTGAAAGAATGCTTCTCCGATTTCCCCATCTGAGGACGAACTCGTATAAATTCTATTTTATAATGCTCGTATGGATGGTTTGGGAGACGGAATTAATTGTTGGGGGAACAAAGCGGGTAAGTGAACACGGGAAGAAAAGTCTTACCCAAAGAACAATTAAATGAGATAGGTCATCTGATCAGGGCTGACTATGCTCCTGATGATTCTCCGGGTTCCTTCCCTTCTGGATGAGGGGATGCAGGGAAATCACAACTTTCCCGAGGACTGTTATTTAAGTCTACAAGTGTGTTGAAAAGCAGAAGGTCTGGAAATAAAAATTTGAATGATTGTCAGGGAATTAAGTGTTCCTTCAGAGGACCCTTATCACAACTGAAATCGCCTTATGGTTCTAATTCCACTAGTACTCTTTTCCTTAATTCAATTCATTGGTTTAAGGCCCATTTTTCAATACAAGAATTTTGGGTGGGGGGAAGCTGGGATGGCTCAGTGCTTTGCAGCCCCAGGGACCGAGGATCGGGTCTCAGCCCCAGCCTGTGTGGACCCATATGCTGAACTGGGGTGAGTGTCCCATGCGGGAGGCCCCCAGCCCAATTCTGGCCCTGTACGACCCCTGCCCACCTGTGTGGGACAAAAGCATGTGGAAAACTGATGACATACAACTATGGAGACTGCTCTGGGCCCTCCCCCTTCTCTCTGTCTCTGTCTCTGTCTCCATCTCTCTCTGTCAAAAACAATAAGATAACTCTTTTTAAAAATATAATTTTTTTGGTGTTTAGTGCAGGGAATTGAAAAACTCAAAACAACAATAAAACAAATCAGTAATATTTGCAATACAGTCACAACAACAATAATAATATATCCCATTACCATAAAGCATCCAATTACAGTGCTCTTTTTCTTTGTCTGAGTTCAATACCTTTTGCAGTTTTGGTCAACGCTTTTACTTACTCAATCATGATATTTTAAATTTCAAAATATCGTTATAATTTTTTTAAATACAAACAAGCTCTCTTTGGTGCCAGCTTGATCTTAGAACCCTGGTTTGCTAATGCCAGGTAACCATGGCAATGCTCGCTTTCTTCTATCATGCTTACAAAGTTGTATCATAACTTGATGTGTTTAGCATTATATGTGAAATACTAACATATCTCAACTCAAATAGAGAAACTCAGTAATTAATGAACAGCGTGATTCACATCGAGACTAATTCTTTTCATACTGCCAACACTTGTATGTATCCGCCATAAGGAAAAGAAACATATAAAAGAAGATGGAGATAGGGAATTATGACATCTGTCCTCATGGTGACAATGAGAGAGCAAGGGCAAGAGTGAGAGCCAGAGAGAGGAGAGAGAGAGAAGACAGGACAGTCCAGAGCCGTCTCCATAGTTGTACATCATTAGTTGTGACATGGCTTCATTCCACACAGGTGGATGGGGGACAGGAACCGAACTGGGGCCCCCCCACATAGGAGGTGAGAACCTTCACCGCCATCCCGGTGGTTACCACTTGTGTTACAGTTCAGCACATGGAGTTTGTGGGGGCAGGGGATAGGAATCAAACCCCAGACCTTGTGATTGCAAGGCAAGCACTCAATGTTCCCGGCATCCCAGAACATTGAATTTCTTGGCTGTTCATTTACGTCCATTTCTCTCACAGCTTTGCAAAATTATTTTTTAATTATTTCATGATCTGCACCTATACTCAACTTCTATTGACTTCTATGCATATATACTTCTCATTTATAAGAATTGTATTATTCTCCTTCTGATTATTTTTTAAATTTGTTATAAGGTTTTTTGAGCTTTCTAGATGTAATGGCCTGGCTTAGTGGATAATAGTGAGTTAAATGGGGTAATGGATATATCTGAGCTGAAATACTTCCTATATTAATTGAATTTGTGTTTTCCTATCCCTATTGTTAAACTTCTTACTTGGTTAATCTTTAATATTCAGAGTCTGACAGGGTCTATTTAAAATTAAATATTCAATTATTTCCCAGGGTTCACTTGAAGTATTTAACTTGCATTTCGTTTGCTACTTGAGTTAATACTTCCCTCCCCTGCACCTGTAAATTCTGTGCATACAAATTTACTTACATTTTAATAACCCAAGATGTTTCCTCAAAAACTTCACCCACTCAGCACGCAGTTTTCCATGAATGATTAATGATGATAATTTATATAGAATCTTCTACTGAAAATCACATTAAATAACAACATTGCCAGTAACAACCTCATATTTCATTACAATGGAGAGCAATACTTGAAATAAATGCAGCTACTTTAACCAATTGCAAATCTTTCAAGCTTCATCTGTGAAGAAATGGGATAGTTAAAAGAAAGAATTTTAATAGATATGCATACTGACTATATTACTTCCAATCAAGTAGTCACTAGAAGTTTTCTTCCTAGAGATAACAGACTGGGTTCAAATCTCATTTGCTCACATGCTCTTAGGCAAACTAAAGTTTTCAAAGCTCATTTTCTTATTACATTGGTGTAAGAATTAACAAATCTAATGCATGGGAAGTATTTAGTATAGTGTCCAGCATAACATAAACATTTAAAAATATCAGTTTAATGATCCATGGATAAGTTGGCAGTTTCTCCGAGGAAAATTATTGAATTTATTCTCTCCCCAAACTGCTTATTTCTTGTTATCTCTTTGTATTTTTTTTTTTACCTCTAGAATAGTCCACACTAAATTCAGCCTGTGTGTGTAAAAAGTTATTTTTTTTTCTGTTTTCCCAACTATACATTTTGAACGAGGCAGCCAGAGATTGTTACTTTTGTCCCCCAGTATGACTAGCAAGGATTTTCCATATTGAACTCCATCAATATGGAAAGAGTGATGGAACCACGGAATAGGGTTGTAGTTTGATCCCGTAGAGTCTCTAAGGGAAAAAGAAAAGGTGTGGGCGATACCTGAGGTAGCTCAGTGGGCGAGTGCTTATCTCACAACAGCGAGGTCCAGGGTTCGATTCTTGGCCCCAGCCCTCGGAAACCCCATACGCTGACTGGAGGTGCAGCTGGTAACAGCCAGCTGCTCAGTAACCAAGGTTCTCACCTCCCATGTGGAGGCCCAGGTTGGGTTCCCACCCTGCACAGCCCAACATCCACCTGTGTGGAATGAAACCATGTCACCACTAACGATGTGCAACTATGGAGACTGCTCTGGGCCCTCCCCCTTCTCTCTGTCTCTGTCTCTCTCTCTCTCTCTCTCACACCTTCTCTCAAAAACAATAAAATAAATAAAAAAAGGTTTTCAAATTATAAACTCATTCAGACATTCAGGAGGTAGAATGTAACACAACCTTCTATCAGTAAAAGGATGATATACGTAAATTAAAGATGCACTTAAAGAATAAACTCCAGGGGAGGCTGGGATGGCTCGGTGGGTGAAGCACTCGCTTTGAGGCCCCGGGGACCGAGGATTGGGTCCCGGCCCTGGCCCATGTGGACCCATGTGCTGAATTGGGTGCTCCCCCAGTTTAGTTCTCTCTCTGTATCTCTCTCTCTCTGTATCTCTCTCTCTCTCTTGTCAATAAATAAATAAATAAATAAATAAATAAGAATAAACTCCAACCAACCATGACTTTTGACTTCACCAGTCATGGTTGGTTGGAATTTATTCTCCTTGTACTCCTTGTACATTGAGTACACGAGGTTAAGCATGTCAAAGGTGTGAGCACCTTTAACTGCTATATACCATGTGCTCTAAGATATTAATTTCTCTGAACACAAGACAGGGAGTAATAAAGAGGGTGTGAAAACTGTGAAGGGTCTTAAATAAGGAATTAATATTACCTGTTTTTTAATGTTAATTAATTATGTGCTCTTATTATTAATTACTTTTGGTAACTACTGTACCAGCTGGTGAGCCTGTCTCATGGAATTATGAACAACATCACTGGGTAAATGCATCTACTCCATGGACGCTTTATTGGAGGGAGCAGGTACATGGTAGCTACTAATATTTTCCTTCTAATAGTTTCCTTCCAGCTCCATGCCAGAGATTAGCAGTTGTCACAAAACGTGCCAGTCGGTGAAGCAAATCCAATGGTCCCTGGGCTAAGCTCACTAGAGGGACAGAGAGGAAGGCTGTGGCCTGTTACTTACGTGAATGGAAGATCTATAGACACACGTCTACAAGCCCCTGGCTGTGGGTCCGGTTCATTTCTACGTTCATGAGAATAAGCAACCCCTATTCCTGGTCTTTAATAGGTTTCAGATCCACTCCTTCTCAGATGCCCACATGACTGCCATCCTGCCGCTGATTAGCACTTCCACCCAAGAAAGGAAATAGGAACTGAAAAGGAGGGCCACCTAAATCCAACCATGTTACCATGTTATCCTGGGTTTGGCAGAAGAGAAGGGTCAAACTCAAGACTCGCGAGTTTTTAAAGCGTTGCAGGTGTTTCAATGTTCTTACGATGAGAGAAGATCAAAGTGAGCCTTGACTGTTTTATTCTACTTGCAGAGCTTTAGTGTTCCTTATTCTAAATTCACTCTAACGCCCCTTGTTTTCAATTTCACTAACAGCTAGAGCTCCTTGAGATTTAGAAGCAGCCATATCCCAACTCTGATGGCCGCTTCCCACATCCAGTGCAGAACTGGCAGCATGCGATCTGCTGCCCTTGGTGTGTGGAGCCCACAGATCTCTCAGAGGGAGGCCAGGGTGGGGGGTGAGCTACAGGATTGAGACCTGAGCTCTGCCAGGATGGCAAGGGAAGGAGCCTATTAGTGTATTGCAAAGCTCCTTCCTTCCTTCTTGGCAGGAGTTGTTGCTTGGAGCCAGCAGGTGCTTAATGCTGTTAAATTTATGAGTAGTGAAAGCTGTTGGATTTCTTAACATCTGGGTAACATAAATTATCAGAATTTTTTTTTTCGGCCCTGCATCATTGGAAAGTGATTTTGAAATCCATGGAAAGCCATTAAGTAACCTTTACTGGAATGTGTTTATTTCTGCACATTTACCTCTGTGTTTGCAGGCTTTCTCTAGATGAGCTGACAGACCCCGGCCAAGCAGAAAGCGACAGGGTCAGGAAAAGCTAAGCCACCACTGTTTCCTCTCGAGATCTCCAGTAAGACATGGAGCCCTGTTAATCTACGTACAGATAGATTTTGTTTTGTACTTTTTCTAGCTCAGAATTGCCAGTATGCTAAGTGCAGACCCAGAGTATCAATTGGTAAATGACTGTCATTAGTTAGTTTTTATTTTAAACTAAGTGTTATCTTGAGAACTGTTCATGTATCCCCTTTTCTTCCCATTTTCTAGTCCTTCATCACAATAAATAATGTTTATGACCTGTCAAGACAATTTACAAAGTAAAATAAAGAGCAAGAGAGGAATTGGCTTTTTCTTTAAAGTAACAGGTTATCCACATACCATTATTCATCTGTGTTGTCACTACCCACCAGGACAGCTAAATGCAAATAGGCATTTCTTAAACTTTTAGCCACTCTTGATTTTGAGTGGTACTGTCCATAAAAACGTTCACACTAGTGTTTCCATATTGGGAAGGGGACCTCTGAAGCTTGAAGTGTATTGAGAGATGATATTCCTACCCACATTTGACTTTCTAATAGAAATTGTGGTAGAGTGTAATCTAGGCTTAAAGTATTGCTGTTTTTCATGTTCCATGTACTGACCGCATACTTTTAATTGGATTTAATGGCTTAAAGAACAACAACACAACACATAATAGAGTAGGATATTTTCACACGATATAGTGGAAAGAATAATGGACTTGTGAAAGGACTTTTGGGTGCCAACTCTGTCCTGTTTTCTTACTCTGTGACCGTGGGCAAATTCACACGTTATGTCAAAAGCCAGAGTGGCCATTTTTCTTCACTAGAGTAGGATTTGCGATGAACGTTGTGGATGGCAGCCCAGAATCCACTGCATCCTTGCCCCACTGGTTTACAGCAACGTATTTGGGACTTAACATAATGCAAAGGGAAGATCTGATCAACCAAAGGTTGGTCATTCCTTTCTGTAACAGGTATGTAACCTGGTTTCTGTCAGTGAGAGGCAAAAAAACATTTCCTGAAGATTTCTGGGAAAACAGCTCCAGTTCTTAAGAGAAAGTCTCCAGAAGCCAGGCTCTGTCTCCCCCCAAATCCCACATTTAATCTCTGTGCTCGTGTTTAAGTGAGCCGATAAAATGATGTATTGTTTATAAGACAGTTTTCGGTGGGTTTCTATCATAGCTGATCCAGGAACAATTTCATTCACTCATCAGGATTATTTTGGTGGCTTAATGAAGAACTCATGTGGCAAATTTTTGTGGATGTCAAGTACATCATTAAAAATGGTTCCTCTCTTTCACTTGTAACCCCACCATCTCTTCCCAGAAGGCATTGGGATCAAGAAATTGAAACATTTAAGAAAAGAAATTCATGACAAAGTTCCAATTTTAAATAAATAAGTGTATTAAAATATAAGTTATTGAGTTGTAAAATAGATTAATGTTTTAAGGCTTATATACATTATGTTGTATATTATACTATGTGCTATTATATGTATCAATATATAGTCTTAGGACATTTATCTCTCTATATGTATATATTTATATATAATGTATATATTTTGTATGTATATAATGTATATATAATGTGTGTGTGTGTGTGTGTGTGTGTGTGTGTGTGTATATATATATATATATAATGTATCTATGTCCCAAGGCATTGAAAAGCACAAACAAGCCCAATACAATATATACACCTGTGCTTTTGTAAGTGATATTTTGTGGTTTCCAAGAAAAAAACTCAGTCTTTTCAAAAATACATTTAAGTAATATTTTACCTTACTTTGCAATTTCAATTCTGCCAGATTTTCCATATTGACTACTTGGGAAAATACACTCTTTAAAAACGTGTGTTTTTAGCACAATACTTGCTCATACATGTATATAGATGTTGGCTCTAATTGCATTCATTTGTGAGAATATTTTAAGATGTTTTCATCCCAGGAAAACAAAACCCAAGGCTTTCTGAAAGGATCAATAATAGTGCTTCACAACTGAAGACAGTTTTTTCTTGGGGATTTTGCGCCTTCTAAAAAAAGGGAAGAACAATAACGCACCAGGGACCCCAAAGGGAAATATATTGTTAATGGAAAAAATGGCCTCCATTCACTCTTTCTATTTAAGGGAGCTCTTACTGCGGGACATAATGAAAATGTAAAGGTGTAATACAAAACTGATCGGGGGGTGGGGGGTGGGGAAGGGAACCCAGAAAATGCAATATCTCGATATCTAATCCAGATGTTTGCATAGTGGGGCAGCTTTAGTCAAAGATAGCCAGCAAACTTTATCTTCTTCATCCTCTCTCAGACTCCCACCTCTTGATCAAATGAAAAATGCAACCTTATTTTGCAGGCTCAAGGGTATTTTATATAATTTATTTAAATTGTATTTACTGGTAAGAAAATCTCAAGTTTGGAACAAGTTCTTTATGATGTTTGATCTAATTGACTTAAGGTTCTAGAAAAAGCTAGAAACCACCTAAAAGTGACTTTGTTCAAACTAGGAAAATGACCTAAAGTTCTGTCTTGTTGTTGTCACTCTATTAAAGTGAATGGTTCTTTGACTTGATGAAATGAAGTTATGAATAAATCTTTAGAGGTTTTTTTTGTTTGTTTTGTTTTTTTAAGGCTCATATGTGCCTTAGGATGTGATGGTTTACTGGTCCCTTCAGAATGGTGGGAGGAAGAAGTTTCTAAAACTAAGGAATAAATTAATCTCACAGAGAAATCCAGATAAAATAAAATAACGCTTAATGACAAGTGTTAAACATACATCCCAGAGGAAGAAGTGAATAGTCTTTTGAACCATCTGTCTTGGCCTTTTCATACCTTTGGGAATGCGTTTTTGGAAAAGCAGTCATAAAATTGCACAGAGTTAAAATTTTGTCCTACGTCAGTTGCTTTGCATAGTCTGTCTAGAATTTGGTGCCTTTCTCAGAGGTTGTAAAGCATGATGCGCATGCCCACACTTCCTCACGTGCCCAGTAAGGATACAGTACTATTCGAGCTATTGTTTATCCTCTGATAGCTATAGCTGGCATGCTTTTTTCCATGCGTGGTAGTGTTTACCTGAGCATTTTATCTGATACTTTGTGAGATGGTTTTATTAAACTGAAACATTTGATTTAAATCCCACGTAAAGTAATACTATAAATTGTCCCAAGTGTGTCATTTAAATAAATGTATTAATGTGAAGGTATTAAATTTAAAGCTTTTTTAGATTATATTATGGGCATGCATTATATTTTGGTGTTAGAAGTTGGTCTTATTTTTTATTCCTCCTGAAATAGAGTTTGAGCCAAAGCTTCCAGTGCAAGTAGGTTGGTTGGGGAACTGCAGGAAGGCGAACCTATTCAATAAAGGCTGTGCTGAAAGACTGAGGGATATTTGGAGAAGAAATCTGGAGATTAGTGTAAACCACATGCCCGAGAGTTCTCTCACCTGATGGTTCTTAGTTCAAGGTTGCGTTCAATAAGCAAATGCCCACCCATCCAGCCTGCTGCACATGTGCAGAGCCATCAAAAAGTCTGCCGTGATAAAGTGTGATTAACACATTATCTAGAAATTATCAATGAAAGATTATTAAACATACTTAATTACCTTTAGAAACCCAAATAAGTGAGCAAGTTATCAAAAGTTAATAAGAACTACTAGTATAAAAATAGCATCGCCAGCAATAATAATGAGTTAACATTTATTACCTATATAATCTATAGATGAAGGGATAGGCAGGGGTGGCAAACCTTTTGGCGATTGAGTGCCAAAGTTTATGAAATAAGAGTATACTCGCTCGACTCGCGTGCCAACCCATCGAGTGAGAGAGAGGTATCGATTATTTTTATGTCTATAAGAGCATAAACAATATATATTTAAATGGTATTCACAGCTCCGCGTGCTGAAATAATTGCTCCGCGTGCCACTTTGGGCACGCCTGCCATAGGTTCGCCACCCCTGGGATAGGGGATTGTTTTTTTTTGTTGTATTTTTATATTTCAAAAACTACACTTCACAGTGTTTTAGTATAAATTAAGTATCATGAAACTATATTATTTTTGTATGTTGTTTTTTGTATCAGTACATTAACTTCTTATAGCAAATACCTATAATATTGGCTCAGTTTAGAGCATGAAAAATTTAGAATTGTGTAATATTCTTATTTTACAGAAAAAATATACTGTATAGTAAAACCCCAGAGGTATGAGTTCATCAAATAATTGAATAAGCACTAGTCTTCTAAGGTATTTCTGTATGTGCGACAAAGAATTTGTTTGATTCATTTATATATTTTATATATTTTTCTTTTAAAAACAATTACATCTATTATAAATTTGTTTTTGATTTGCATTTTGGATTTCTTTTACAGTAAAAATAAAGAAAAGAAAATATTTAACATACAGTTAGAAAATATACACATTTTGGTTGTTTCCATGTTCTGGCCACTGTGAACAGTGCTGCGATGAACATGCGGGTACAAACATCTTTAAAGAT
>PVKE010012406.1:0-38410 GCA_004027555.1 Craseonycteris thonglongyai | reverse complement strand
CACATAATGCGATGCATGGGTGATGTGATGTGGAGTTGTCCATTGGGAAACTGTCTGATTGTTACCAACCAATGTCACCCCATTAAATTTAACAATAAAAAATAAAAATAAAAAAATAAATAAATAAAAAAGAAGTCATCTTTTTTAAATTCCCCAAAGGATTTTCTCTTCTGATAATATGGTTAGAGTGCCTCTTCTTTTAATATTATATTTATTTTAAAATTTTGAAATGGTTTTTATCCAAAACCTCATTCTAAATTACTCTTTTTTTTAATATTGTTAAATTTATTGGGGTGATATTGGTTGGTAAACCAATTACAAATTACAGTTTCCAGGTGTACAACTCTACATTACGTTGTCTATGCATTGCATTATGTGCTCATCACCCAGAATCAGCTCTCTTTCTATCACTACATATTTATTAGTCTCCTTCAAAGGCAGTAATATTTTTCTCACTGTTTCTCACACAGGGGAGTGCTTGCCCCCAGGAATTCATGAAATTGTCCACAGGAGTTTGAGAAAGACTTTAATCTGCCAACTCATCATTCACTGGCCCTGAATAGTGAGCATCCCATCTCAACAAGCTAACAAAACTTTCCTTCTCTTTAATGCCATTACTTGTTCTTAAGCCTTTGGTCTCTGGGATCCCAACCAAATTGCTGCTTGAATGTAAATAGAAATTTGACCTCAAGACCAGAAGATGTGTAGTTTATGGAACAGTTTAACAACAAATGGGGATGAATTCTGGTCTAAACTTTCTTTACTTTCCCTTCTCATTTCACCTCTTGTCTTCTCACATCTTGGCTTCTTGCCCCTGTGTCCCACTTGCAAGTTATACTTATACTCCTTTCTAATTTACTCAATGCACTTTCTTCCATTATTCCACAGTATCAATTAAAAAAATTTTTTTAATTGTAACTTATAATCATCTCCCTGACTGCAAGTATATATTTTAATTATAATCAGCAATGTTCTTCTCTGGGGAAAACACTTGCTATTTTTTGGATTCACTGCCCTTTATTCTACCCTCCTCTAATTACACCCCACACCGCCATCAACACTGCCTTTGTTCTATCCCCTTCCTTTCTCTGGGGGCCCAGATAGAGAACAATCAGCAAGTAAGTATATTTAAAAGCTCCCTCTTTTATTGTTAAACAGGTTCCACATATCTTCCCACAAATGATAATAGCCATTCCCCCACTCACAATGTCTCTTTAAGGTAAAGTGGGACAAAAGGAGAAATGCAAGAAGACAAATTGGGAAAGATTTAGTTACCAAAACCAGCTGAAGAACTAGTCTCCTGGCCTCTACAGCAGGTTGGCCAAGGTGACTGTGTAGGCTGACCAGACATACCATTTTAAATCAGACAGAAAACAACAATACTGTACCCTTTCAAGTGGTACATACGTTCAGCCTAGTCTCACTGGGCTAACTTCAAGGTGTCAGTAGGCTGACCATACGAACCATTTGAAACAGTACACACCACTGTTTTCCACCCTATTTAAAACAGTGCATCTAGTCAGTTTATGACTGTAACTCACTTCTTCATTGACTGGTTCTGCTTCTCTGTCTTCTAATCTGGGCTCCCCATTCTCCATTCTTTATCCCAACCCAATGTACCTCAAGACAAAATGGTAAACTAAATGTTATAGACTGAATGCTTGTGTCTTCCCAAAATTCATACGTTGAAGCCTAATCCCCAATGGGATGTCATTTACACATAGACCCTTTGGGAGGTAATTAGGTCATGGGGGTGAAGCCCTCATAACTGGGATTAATGCTCTTCTAAAAGAAACTCTAGGCAACTGTCTGGCCTCTTCTGCCATGTGAGGACAGAAGGAAAAGACAGCTGTCTATGAACCAGGAAGTAGGCCCTCACCAGACACCAAATCTGCCAGTGCCTCCATCTTGCCTCCCACCCTCCAGAACTGGTAAGAAATAAATGTTTGTTGTTTAAGCCACCCGTCTTTGGTATTTTTGTTATAGCAGCTCAGATAGACTAAGACACTAAATCAAAATGATTCTTTTAAAGTAGACTATGACCAGTCTTAAAAAGTCCCAGAGCTGAGAAAAACAAAATGATGAAATCATGATTGGAAACTTTTGAGAAACAGAATTCTCTAGAAGATGCAGATCATTCAGCTATATATATTTCTGAATAACAGAATGCAGGCAAAGTACCATTCTGATGTCCATTACTGAATTATTTTTGTAACAGAAAAAGCATAAAGGCAGAGATTGATGGATCCTTTTTCTTTACATTTTCATTCCTATTCCCACCATTTTCGTGGCTCAGCATCTTTGCCTAACTGGTTTCCTTAGCTTGCTGTGTTCCCTCTATCACAGCACTGAAAACCTTGGATGGCAAGGAAGTTGTCTATTTACTAATTTTTGCTTCTAGGATATGATCTCCTTGGTGACAAGGAATGTGTGTTTTGCTTTTATACCCCAAATGACATAGTAACAAAGAGCACATAAAAGGGTAGCCCTGCCATAATGGGCAACTACCAACTTTCTAGCCATGCCTGGACGTCTAAGAAGAGATAGAATGTAGGTTTGAAGTAGAAACAAACTTTTGAAAGGAGACTCCATAGCTCCCTAGTCAAGCATACTATCACTACCACACTTTCTGCAGGCTCCCCTGCTATATCCTGAGTGTTTGGCAGATTGTCTAACTGGGACTTAATGCTCCGCTTGTGTTTGGTGATTAAATATTTTCATGCACAAAAAAATGAATCAGTTTGGCACGATGCACCAAGAGAACAAATTCCCTCTAAACTGTTGTAAGAAGCTCCTTGCCTGAATGCTGAATACGTGCAATAAAAGGCTTTTCTTTCATGTCTGATTCCATGATGCTCCTAAACTCTCCTCTCTCAGTCTATATTCAACTATTCTAAAGAAAAATATTCATTTATTTGTGCTTAATCAGGTCTAGCAACAATTTTCTTTAAATTTTTCCTGTATTGAGTTGAAAAACTCAAGCATGCCACCAGAAATGAAATTATTATTTTTCCTCTTTTGTGATTATTCCTGCCAATTCTACATTATCTCAGGTAAAATAAAACTCAAAGGTAATTAAAAGCATAAACAAACAAACAAAAAAACCCAAACAAAAAAACCTCAATCATAATTGTGTCTTCTCTAGCTTCTGTTCAAAAAAATTTTCCAGAATTCTGAAAGTACAAGATTTTTAAAAAGTGGCCACGCATATACTGATATATTTGAGTGTATTCAATTAAAATGTAAAGCTAACCACTGGTAGTCTCCTTATTTCACACAACAGCAGAATGATTCTTTCAAAACTTAAAATAGATCATGACATCCCTCTGTTCTTAACACTTTCCTGCACTCTACTCACATTTTGAATAAAATCCAAAGTCCTTGCCACAGCCAGTGAAGTTATTATCTTCTGCCTCTTTCCTCCTCCCAGCCACACTGGCCTCTTTATCTTCCTTGAACAGACAAAACATCTTGGTGTCCCCTCCTCTTGGGATGCTATCAACCCATATATTTTCATGGCTTGCTCACTTACTTCAGGCCTCTGCTCAGAAGGCACCTCCTTAGACAGGCTCGGTCTCACACCCTTCCTTACCTGGACTCCTTCAGAGCGTTTGATCCCATCTAACATTAAACCACATAAAACTCTTTGCTTATGTATTCATGGTTTAGCTTCTTCATTAGAATAAATGTTTCATGAGGAAAGGGATCCCAATTTGTTCACTGGTGTATCAACAGCAACTAAAAGAGAATTGATTCCCAGTAGAAATTCAGAGTATTTTACATGGGAATTTGGACCTCAGAGACTGTTTCCTTCACCATAATTTTTATTAACCATGTGAAGAAACTGAGGCTCAAAAAGACTAAATGACTTATCCAAAGTCACACATGATAAACAGCAGAATTAGATATTAATTTATATTTACTTCCAGCCCAACAGCCTTTGACTATAAGAAACAAACATGGAGATGAATGCTCATGTTGACTTTCAACTCTGCAGAAATTTACACTTCTTGTTTCCTAGAAAAGTCTCTTTATAAAAGCTGTAAAAGTTTTTAATCTCAGTTTATTTTTGGTTTCTTTTCAATTCATCAAGACGAATGCCAGTGTGATTTTGCAAATCCCAGGACGTGAAAACTAACAGGGTGTGACATCTGGTATATCCCATGCTTGTCACATTCAGTGGTCTGTAACAGGGTAAATGACACAATTACCTGCTGTAATTACTGCTGCTGACAGTATAGTCTCCCTGGTGAATGCTTTATGAAATTCAGAACTGCTTTTCTTATCAATCCAATAAAAATTTCTGCCAATTTATTTTGGGCAGTATTTTTGCTAAATAAATATTTAAAAATTAAGACCCATATTTCTTGCATTGAAATGCCAATCTTTTAAACTAAGTTTTGCTTTAAATGAAGAGTATGTTCTCAATGATTATAAAGATGTATAGAATACTTCATAGAAAATCAGATGCATCAAAAAGTCAGGAGAACTGTATAAATAAAGCATCCACCAAAATCCTGGTCTAGGGTGGTCTGCTCTACACTAAACTTGCTAATTTATTTTATTTCAACTATCAAGACACTTGAGACTACCTACTGACACAAACAATTGTAGCAGTTGACTGGCCTACATTTGGCCACCAGCCAAAATCTTTCAAAAATTACAGGTAGGTTGTCAGAATAAAAAATAAAATTCACAGAGGCATACTTGACTGCATATATAAAATATTTCCTCTTTCTTAAAAAAAAAAAAAAGGACAATTACCAAATTCCCCTTTTATGACAGAGACTAGCAGATTAAATATCTTAAACACATTATTAAAAAGAAGTCCACTTAGGAGAAAGTAGTACAAACTTTTTGCAAGCACATTCAAGGAACACACTTCTCTCCAGATGAATAACACCAATATATTAACAGAAGTATTTTAGTAACCAGGTAATTTTGATTTTGCAAATAAGTGGTTCCTGCTTTAATGATGCACTATATTCCCGGAAACCATACCAGAAGGCCAATTATCATTAAATAGCACTAATCATGTCCTTACTGGGTTCACATGTTCTAACATAGTTTGGCATCATCAGCAGAAATGGATGAATAAATAGGTGAGGAGGTCAAAAGTAAAGGACATGTAATTGATAATCAATGTCAAATTTGCTCAGCAGTGAAACAAAAAAATGAGAAAACAGGGTTGAGGTGTAATTCAAGTACACGGTTACTCGAAACAGAGTTCATCATTACACAGGGACACAAAGAATTGGATTCTTAACTTTTTAATTTAATATCTTTTGTTCTTTGAAGAAAATTAAAGCAAGGTAAGTACTATCCAAATGTCAAGATTGAAGTGCTATATGAATATCAAGACAGATGAGTCAAGATAAGGTTACAAATCTCCACATACACTTTGTATCTTACTATACCAAGATAAAAAAATTTTACATTTTAAAATATAACAACATGCAATGTTAAAAAATACAGAGGGTATTGTAGTATCACTTTTGAAAGTGGAAGTAATGGTAAATTAGTAAGTCCTCTGATTTTTTTAGACTTTGCCATTATCTAGTGGTTGCTACAAAATTTCAACATACCTACTCATAGGGTAGAGTATGTAACCACATAGCTATTTGCAATGACACAATCCAAGTCAAAAGTGTGATCTCGTGCCAGCTGAGATTCAGGTGATTAAATATTATTCTAATCTCCAACACCATTGAGTTCAGTGTAACTCTCCCATCCTTGAGACCTGCCCTCTATTATTGGGAAGCTCTTTGTTTCAGTGTGTTTGGACATCCTGATTTCTCTACCTATAATTTTCTTCCTCAGGCTCTTACTCTCACCACCCTAGTGAGGCCCTATCTGATAACATAAGTAGGTCCCCAGTGCTGTTCTCTATAGCATTTCTTCACAGCAAATATTTAGCATTTGATAATATTCATCCATTGGCTTGTTTACTAGCCTCCTCCCACCCCAAGATGGTACAGTCAGGGAGAGCAGGAATTGTGCAACTAGCATTGTGCCTTTCAATAAACATAATTGGGTCAATGTATCCTTCAGACTAAAGGACCTTTTTTTGTCTGTATGTCTTTTATCACACTTTATAACTCTACATTTGAAATTCTCTCGGTCTGAAGACTATTAAATATGCAGTTGAGGAATAAGACTGTCATAGTTTCCCTATTTAATGTGGAATAACTATATAATATCAGGCTTTTACTTGAATGCAGTTACATTTCAAGAGATATGCTATTATATCATACAAAGCATATCTAAAGCTGAGTAAAAAGGAGTCCAATAATATAATTGCATTCTACAGTATAAGTTTTAGTTATGAATGAGAACTATTTCTCCACAAATGGCCTAAATTGTCACTTTCAAATTAAAGCATGAAAGGATATAATTTCAGTTCCAGCATATTAACAGCATCCACTGTTAAAGCAAAATATCAGGTTAGCACAGTTCAATGTATCTTTTAAAAAATCACTTGTAAATAATCTCAAGAGAATTTTTTAAGAAGTGTATTGAAACCAGTTTTCCTACTGATAGGATCATCTAGTCAATAGAATTATCTAAAACCAGATTCACTTTTAAAGGATTGAAATATGAAGACCCAGTTAAGTAAATAGTATGTTTAGGAGTGAGATAAGGGTTTGTGTTGCCCCTGCAGTAATGAATCAGAGGCAAGAGAACTGCAAAGATATCAGAGGTAGGTTGATTTGGAAATGTACGGGATGTCACCATCACAGTAGCATACACTGACACACAGTCTTCTGGACGGACTCTATTTATTTCAGAGACGAACTGGGCATATACAATGAAATAATACATTGATAACTCTCTCTGGCACTTCTGGAATAAAAGGTTATTTTCCTCACTGATTTTTATAAATATCATGGAAATTAAATCAAAACACAGACTGAAATATTTATTAGGAAGTCACTTTCCCCAGACATCACCACCAGCCACCAAAGCTGGCTCAAATTATGTTATATTTCCCAATACTGTCATAAATTTTCAACTACACTCAATTGTTATTTCCTAACCTGGAACTATAAGTTGCTGAAGGGTTTTAGAATATCATTTTACTCTAGAAATTTATTTTCTAGTCTGTCTTTGTCCTTCTGAAAAAAATTCCATAAATGGTACTGACTCAACTAAAAAGAATACCTTTTAATAGAACAGACCTTCTGCTTACACGTTATAATAGTGAAGCACTACCACTTAATTACACTCAGGTTGAGATGCCAGGATAGCTCAAGTGGTTGAGTACTTCCCTGTCAATCGCGAGGTTTGGGGTTCAATTCCTGAATTGTGCAAACCCATATACTGAAATGCACTATAACTGGTAGCCACTGGGATGGCACAGCAGTGAAGGTTCTCGCCTCCCATGTGGGAGGCCCCTGTTTCGATGCCAGCCCCAAACGGCCCCACATATACCTGTGTGGCAAGAAACCATGTCACAACTAATGATGTACAACTATGGAGATTGCTCTGGGCTCTCTCTCTCTCTCTCTCTCTCTCTCTCTGTCTACCTTCTCTCAAACAATAAATCTTAACAAAATTATGTTCAGGTTAGTTCATTATCCATACAGAAGCAATATATACCTATTTGCATATTTTGCACATTTAACACTATACCACTTTGAGCATATATAATTTACATTGCTATAGTCAAGTAGAGTTGACATGAACAGGAAACTGCCTCCTCACTTGTCTGACATTTATATCCAAGCTTACACTTAGCCATTACTTGTTGAACATTTACAATGTGCCTAGAACTACATGTGATTTGTTAATATATTGTTCTTTGATTTCACTTGCACAATCCCATGAAATAGATATTGTTATGCTCTTTACAGATAAGACAAAGGAAGCATATAGGGATGAGATAAATTATGTAAGATCATGAAATTTTAAGTGATGGAGTTAGGATTCAAAGTCAGATCTGTTAAATTCCAAGTCTGAACTCTTAAACACTAAAATTAGTTAAGAAAACCTTATTTGTCTTACTGACATTCTGCATATGAAATCTTATACCTTCTGAAACATAAATATTTTCTAGCCACATGACCACAGGCTGAATTTGGTTACCACAAGGCACTACTCCATGTACCAGATCTCACTCACACTTGGTGCTTCTTGTGCATTTCACTCTGAGAACTAGCCTTTAAGAAGTTAGGGTGAAATGCAGAATTGTACATCCAGAACCTATGTAATTTTACCAACCAATGTCACCTCAACAAATTTAACAATAAATTTTTTTTTTAAATAAAAGAAAATGAACCCTACCTATCAGCACAAATATCAAGTAAAAAAAAAGTTATAAGGGTCCCACTTTAAGAAAGTTTTAGCTGACATGCATCAACAGAACAGTTATAATAAAGAGACTCATTAGAAATAATAATTGAGGAAGGAATAAGTAAATTTAAAAAGGATACTACCAGAGATTTAGTAGTTTTATTAACATTATTTTGAGTGCTATTATATGAAACCAAGATTAGATTTTCTTCCTATATTCCAATGAGCAAAATAAGGATGGCCTAGTCAATGACCAAGAACATAGTATTTATTCCACGATACTTCATTTGTGTTGGCCTCCTTGCCTAAAATTCTATTCCTTCATTCAATCCAACAAATTCTATCCTTCTTGGAGAATTCACATTCTATAACTTTCATGAAAATGTTTCTGGTTGAGAGAATCCCCTTTGAATTTATCTTCAGAATCCCTAGGAATTATTTTATTGGCTTCTTTTGATTGTTCTTATTTGTTATAAAAAACTTTCCCTTAATAAGATGGTCTCTAGGTCCATCCATATTGTCACAAATGACAGTATTTCATCATTTCTTATCACTGAGTAGTATTCCATTGTGTAAATGTACCACATCTTCTTTATCCAGCCATCTATCGAAGGGCATTTTGGTTGTTTCCATGTTCTGGCCACAGACTGAAAGAATCCGGGAAAGTATGACCTCACTTATAGGTGGAATATAAAACTGAAAGTTACAAAGACACAGAGACCTATGGACACACTCAATAACTTGGTGATTGCCTGAGGGAAGGGGAGGAGGGGGGAAAGAGAGAGGGAGGGGAGGGGGGAGAGGACACCAGCATTATGGACATACTCAATAGTTTGGTGGTTACCTGGAGAGGGGGAAGAAGGGGGGAGGAAGAGTTGTGGGGGGAGGTGGGAGTGGGCACCGGATATATGGTGTTGGAGGGGACCTGATTCTGGGAGGTGGGCACATAATGTGATGCATGGGTGATGTGATGTGGACTTGTACATCAGGAAACTATCTAATTGTTACTAACCAATGTTACCCTATTAAATTTAACAATAAAAAAAACAACAATAAAAATCTTTCCCACAGATTAAGCTCTTTGAGAATAGGATCTGTATCTTTTATCTCTTTTATAATATATGAAGGTGATGTATAGGCACAATGTTGTGCTATGCCTCTCATTTTCTTAAGAAATAAACCAATAAAATTCAAAACAATCATTGAAAATAAATATCTAGAAAATTATTTTAGGTAAGTAAATTAATAAAATAGTAAAAGCAAAAGTTCTACATGTTATGAGGAAAACACATTGAAATATCTCATGGTTAAGAAGAAATCACATGGAAAATTATAAAATATTTAGAACTAAATGATAAGAGATTATTACATATTGAAATTTGTGGAATGCAGCTTAAAGATTAGATAAAAATTTATACATTTAGGGGAAGCCGGGATGGCTCAGTGGGTTAGGCGCTCACTTTGCAGCCCTGAGGACCGAGGATCGAATCCCGGCCCCGGCCCGTGTGGACCCATGTGCTGAACTGCGGAGTGCCCCTAGTTCAGTTATCTCTGGGGCGAGACCCCGGCCCAGTTCCTGCCCTGTGCAGCCCCGCCCACATGTGGAATGAAACTATGTGGAAAAACAGATGATGTGCAACTATGGAGACTGTTCTGGGCCTTCCCCCTTCTCTCTGTCTCGGACGGTATCTCTCTCTCTCTGTCAAAAACAATAAATAAATCTTTTTTTTTTTTTTAAAGATTTATTTTATTGATTTTTGACAGAGAGAAATAGAGGCAGAGAGAGACAGAGAGAAGGGGGAGGGCCCAGAGCAGTCTCCATAGATGACATTAATTTTCCACATAGTTTCACTCCATAGGCAGGCACAGGGCTGCGCAGGGCAGGAACTGGGCCGGGAGCCTCCCACATAGGTCCCGGCAAGAACTGAACTGGGGGCACACCCCAGTTCAGCATGTGGGTCCGCATGGGCCGGGTCTGGGATTCGATCCTTGGTCCTCGGGGTTTCAAAGCGAGCACTTAACCTGCTGAGCCATCCCAGATTTCCCTAAATAAATCTTAAAAAAAAAAAATTTATACATTTAAGTGCATACACTGAAAACAAAAACATAGCTTTCAAAATGAGTACACCATGGCACCAGTAATTATTAGTGTGATTTTAGGTAAGCTATTGAAATTCCAATGCCTCATTCTCCTTATTTACCCAATGGGCTAATAGCACATGTATGATACTATTTTTTTTAACTGTTAAATTTATTGGGGTGACAGTGGTTGGTAAAAATTACACAGGTTTCAGGTGTAGAATTCTATATTAGACTGTCTATGCATTACACTGTCTGTGCATTGCATTATGTGCTCACAACCCTCTCAATTATCATGTATTGTTTTGAAAACTAAACAACATAAATAATCTAGACCTATACCTGATACATTAAAGGAATTCTTTTTTAATATTATCACTCTACTTAAAACATCAAAAAAAAAAAGTAATAAGAGATTTTAACCAACATTAAACTAATGGTCTTAACATATTTAAAGGAAGAAAAAGTCTGCCCACATGAATCCTGGAAGATGAAAACCAAATGGAGTAGACTTTGATAAATTCTTTCTTCATTATCTAGGAAAGGGGCACACTGACCAAAATACACCAGGATCCCAGTGTCCTTAGAATAATGTCATTGATTCATTTACTCTGGTTATAACTAAATTATTCCTACAGTTTTTGTACTGAAGAAGAGTGCTGCAACTAAGCCACAGAGAGTATAAACCTTCCTGACTACACTAGTGATGGGACTACCAGTGAAAATTGTGTGTATAAGGAAATCAAAATAGAAAGAATAGAAAAAAGGATAAGAAAGTAGGAAGAAGAAATATGAGCCCATAAAGGAATAGGGGCAGAAAAAAGCATTCAGGTGGGCAAAAAAAAAAAAAAAGGCAAAATAGTCTGGTTAATATAAGCCAAGAAGAGAGGTTTGATTAAGAGACAAGAGTAACAGTATTTAATGCCAAGAAGATATGAAAAGGGGATTTAGAGTACACATTTACGAGGTCTCTGTTGATTTTCATGTGACAAATTAAGAAGGGGAGAGAAAGGAGCCAGCTTATAAGAAGTTAATAAGTGCTAAAGAAATGCTGGTGAGGCAGTGTCAAACCATGCTTTTCACATAGCAGTCTGTGATGTTAGGCTGGTAGCTAGAGAGGGGTCTTCCCCAACCGCTAAAATGCCAAACCCATAGAAACTCTTTCACCCAGTGTGATTTAGAGTCATATGACAGTCAGAGGAAGAGAGAAGTCATAAAAAGTAATACATTTGTATCTTAAACATTTTAGTTTAAAATAAAGTAGACTCTTTATTAACTGGAACTCAACCAACTGGCAAAAATCTCAAGTAACCGGCCAATTGCTTGAGAGAGCCGGTAGCTTGAGTTCTGGTTAACGAAGAGTCTACTTACATTTATCTGCATCTACCAATCCCCATGGATGTTGGTTAATTGAGAGTCTATTGTATACAAATGAATATTTACTTGTCAGTCTCTAAGGAGGCCAAGTCTTTTGCTTTGAGTTCCTCAAAGTCTTACCTTCATATATCATACCCAAGTATGCATTCCATAGGAGTTTTAGCTTTAATTTATTTAGAGTGGAGTGAGAAATTAAAGACACTTGCATAGTAATCTGAATAAAGAATCATAGGTTTCTATGACTTTTTCCAATATTTTACAGTATTTTTAGCCATGCCTAATTTGATAATATATTTTAAGTGACTTGACTAAATTAAGTTTTTCCTATATAGTTAACTTATTTTTTGTGAAACAGCACTTTTTTATTTTCTCTTATTTTTTAATATCAGCTTATCTGCTATGTTGGTAAAGTCATGGTTCATTAAAAGAGCTAGTACTATCTAGGAAAAATTGCTACCTTTCTTCCTACATTTATACCATCCCTATAAAATTCTTTACCCAAAGGGAAAATACATTCAGGCATAATGAAAACTTGTCAGATAAAAAGGCTCTGCTTGAGTGAAACCTTTTAATTGACCACATATTCTGGTATATAACTGATGCCAATCCATTTTTTTTTTCCTATTATACAAGTTACAGAGTTACTTTAAATAAAATATGTGAAATACTCTGTAACCTGTAAAGCTCTTTATAAAAGCAAGTTCCAGTTATTACTACAGGGAAGAAATTTTATATCACCTATCATGCATTTTTTAACCTTTCTGTTAATTTAACAATTGTAGGTTGACCACCTGCTACATACCAGACATTGCTAGGCACTGCTTATACACTGGTGAAAACATAGACAAGTTTTATGCACTTGTGGGGCTTATAAAATAATGAGAAAAACAGGAATTAAACAAGTAGCTCTATAAGCCAGAATAAGTTAAAAAAAAAAGTTTTGGATGTTTTATAAGAGGATAATATGGTAGCCTAATATTAAATTGGGTGAGCCCAGGTAAATCTTTGAGATCAAAAGAATTAGTTACAATCAGCCCAGCATAAACAGAAGAAATAATTGTTTGTTAGAGGGATCTAAGTATGCAAAGACCCAAATGCAGGAAAGAGCCTCATGTGTCTGAGACCTGAAGACGAGCTGTATGTAGAGGGTGAAGTAGGGCAGAGGGAATGGCGAGATAAGTCTGGAAAGGTAGGCAGAAGCAAGATCATGCAGGGCCCTTTAGCACACAGTATACACACACACACACACACACATACATATATATGTATATATACATACATATATACACACACACACACACATATATGCAGTATGAAAAATGGGTTAGAGCAGAGTAAGTATAGAAGCAAAGAGGGCATTAAAGGGAGTGCTGTAAACATCCTGTGAGAGGATGGGATCCTTTACTACAATGGAGCATAAGAAAGGGAGAGACGTGGAGAGAGATGAAACCTATTACAGAGATAGAATTGATGAACTAGCTAATGAGTTAAATTAGCTAATTAAATGATGGGGGGGAGACAGAGAGAGAGAGAGAGAGAGAGAGAGAGAGAGAGAGAGAGAGAGAGAATGAGAATGAGAATGAGAAAGAGAAAGATATCAAGGATAAAGCCTAAACTTCTGGCTTAAGCAATTGGACATGTTAAGTTTGCTGTGCTTGGAGAACATTCTTATGAAAATATCAAGAGGGCTATTATTTAAATAATTGCTTCATTGGTTCAAAGAAAAACATTTCAAAGGATCAAAGATTTCCAATGACCAAATGCATAAACCTTCATTTGGATAAGACCTAATACCAAACAAGCTTGTAAGTACAGAAAGATGCAGATATAAAACCAAAATATGTGGGCTGTCTGGAAAGTATCCAGCCATGTAACTGTTCTCGTTATATTGACAATGGCTGGATTTTTTCCAGACAGCCCTCAGACATCTTCATGAGAATAAAAAGTATGTATAGAAATGAAATGCATCCTCATGAAAATAACCTCTCTGTCTAGCTGATTTTCAAAATCACTCTAACGGTATTTAACTCTACCCACTGCTTTGGCCTTTTGATTATACTATTAACCCAGACTTTCAAAGAATGACTTACTTCAAAAGGCCTTTCCCTCATTCTCCCTGTTCCCCTTACTCTTTTGGTTCTTCTAAACCCAGTGATGTTTTCCCTTCCCCCCACCCCACCCCTACCACAAGAATCTTCTTGCTCTATATGGAACGTCCTTTCCCATGACATTCTTAATTTGAAAGCTCTATACACTTAGTAACTCTTAAAACATCCTCTCTTTCATATAGTCTTAACCAATGAAACAGAGTTTTTAGGCTTATTCTCTCCTGACCAAATGCACAAATCCTTTTTCTTCTTGTATGCTCAATATTCACTCACCTCTATCTCCTATAATGCATTTACAGAATCCACTACTAAATATTAACATATCACAAGTACCCCTATAGACTAAATGACGTTGTGAGGAGTTTTAGATGCATACAGATTATAGAAGAATCTTCAATATATTAGTATTTTTTCTATGATGATTAGGATTGGGATACCACCCGGCTGACAGTAAAATGAACATGTATTTTTAAGTGGGAAGAACTGATGAGAGAAAATGCACAGAAAATAAATCCATTATACAGATCGGGAGGAGAAAGAGCTAAATATTGTAGAGAGAATAAGAACAAAATGACCAGATAAATTAGCAGAATTGTGGAGTATTTTGCAGATATCCCATGTTTTGAGTTGTAGAGGATTAACAATCCTCCAGCAGGAAAGCTGACTTCTAGTTTCACTCAAAGGGGCCTGGTTAAGTATTTGCTGATGACACATCTTGGAATGACTCAGCTACAATATGTGACTTGTTCTACTTATCACGAGTACTGCCTTTAAGAAACTCTAAACTGGTAAGATGGAATCTCACTCTTCAGGTGGCCCAGCTATGTGTGCCTGAGTTAGAAGAAGTCTAGATCAGCACTGTCCAACAGACATAAATGTGAGCACATGCATAACAATTTTTCTAATAGCCCCATTAAAGTTTTAATGAAATTAATTTCAATTATATATTTCATTCAATCTAATCTATTCAAATATTATTTTAACATATCATCAATATAAAATTGTTGAGATATTTAAAGTCCTTTCTCTTTATACCTAAGTCTTCAGAATCTAGCGTGCATTTTACACGACCATATCTCAATTCAGTCACACCATAGTTCCAGTGCTGGACAACCACACGTGGCCCCATGACTACCCTACAGGACAGCACAGTTTGTTTGTGTCCTTTCCCTATCCTTATCCCCCTCCCTGAGGACTAGGCCTGACTAGAGAAAAAATGTGGAAGAGTAAGTCTACAGAAAGCAGACATAATTGTAAAGAATGATGTAAATGGATAAATCACATCTGTCCATATATATTTATTTGCTTGACATTCATAATCCCTTGCAAACTAACCCCTTCCAGCTCTCTCTCCTATACCATCCCATCCCACCCCATCCCATCCTTCTCTGACACACATAAATCATGGTGAGCTGAACTGGGCCACTGCTGTTTACTAATGAGTCCTTGAGCTCCTCTACTGCAATTCCTTTTCTTAAAAACCAATCCCTTTCCTTGTTAATTAAGACATTTTATTCATTCTTTACTATCACTGTATACCCAGCTGCTTAATCTAAAAATACAAGGTATCCTTGATTCCTCCCTTTCCCACATTCTGTACAACCCATAAATCACAAGTCCTGACGATTTTCCTTCAAAGTGCTTTGAATCTGTCTACTTTTTGCCATTTCCAGAGCTATCACCCTGGTCTGGGTCACTGTCACCTATTGCCTGGTGTAGCCTCCTAACCGGTCCTTCTAATTTCATTCTTACTTCTAACTAAACCATTCTCCAAATAGTCTTTACATGAATGCTTTTGAAACACAAATCAGATTCTGTGTCTCTTCTGCTTAAAACACTCCACTGGCTTACTATGCTATCCAGACTAAAATCCAAACACCTTCCATGGTTTAAAACTCTTCATGATTTGGCCCCATCCTATCCCTTCATTCTTACCTCATGCCACCCTGCCCCTTGCTTACTAGGCTACAAGCCCAAGGCCTCTTTTCAGGTCCTCAAAAACACTAACCTTTTATCCCAGCTTAGGGCCTTTGGATACGCCTGGCAGTCATTGTTGATTCTCTAGTGTATATCTACCTCCCAAATGAAACTGTAAATTCTTCAAGGTCAAAGACATATTTGTATGGTTTATGATTCAAGGCTAATGCCCTACAAATATGTGCTAATTGCTCCATAAACATGAAAGGATTAAAAAACTGTTTTCATGACCTTTCAAGCTATCATCATCATGATCATAATTTTAATTTATTGGACAGTTCCTATGGAACTATGTGAAACACACTTTTCACTGAGTCTTTAGACCCCCCACAAAATAGATGGCATTACCCCTACTGCAATAATAATTATAAAACTAAGGTTAAAGGGGTAACTATTTCACCCATTGTCATTCAGCAATTAAATATTAGAGCTGGGATTTGAATACAGATGTGTCTGTTTCGACAAATAATTAGTTATTCTGCTTCTGAATTTCCAAAGGTTTTAAATTAAGCCCTTAATTTTTCTCTAAATTCAAAAAACAGTCATGTTAGTAATGCAAAATTTGTAAAATCAGTACATGTGTGATCAGTTTCTACATTCTATATTGTTTAGATATCTTATGCTGACATCGCACTGCTTCAGTTACTATTTTGGGAATGTGGTTGCCTAGCAACAAGCATTATTAGACCTAATAACATTTTGGATTGTATTTGTTTGGTATAACATAGTTAACATACTATTCATATAGAAATATCTGAGGAATAAGGTGAGTAAATTTTGTGCAACATATTATAAACCAGGAACTCTCAAAGAAAGAATAAAAAATAAGGTGGATGCTTTTCTGTTCAGAAATGCTTTAGCTTCCAAATACTTTTCAGTTATCAAATGTATATATTTGGAATCCAACATGATTGGAGGTGACAAGGAACTGAAGATGTTAAAACTTTAAGACTGAACCAGTTTAAGAACAAGAGGGTTGGAGAGAACTATGTTTATTTTATAAAGGAGCAAAAACTGTTCCACAGACATCAGGTCCTATCCAGAATTCTCACAGCTACATTCTCTTGGAACCAGATGTAACTGAGGAGCATATGGCTAGCTCCACACAAAGCCATCAGCACTAGTAAAAAAACTAAAACAAAGCATAGATCTCAAAAACGGTGACTTTAATACCCATGTCTTCATACATGAAAAATAAATTAGTGGAGAAATGTGTGAGTACATAAAACATACCCAAAGCATTAAGAACAATACAAAGGGAATCTCAATTCCTTGTCAGCTAAATCACATGTCTTTTCCCTCATCTTATTTATTTATTTTAAGATTTATTTTATTGTTTTTGATAGAGAGAGAGAGAAAGAGAGAGGCAGAGAGAAGAGGAAGGGCTCAGAGCAGTCTCCATAGTTGTACGTCATCAGTTTTCAACATGGTTTCATTCCACACAGGTGGGCGGAGCCACACAGGGTGGGAACTGGGCTGGGGGCCTCCTGTATGGGAGGCATGCTCCTGTGAGCCAGGGGACAAACCCAGGGCCTCCCTCATGGTAAGCTTGCCCCGGCGAGAACCGAACTTGCGGCCTCTCTCATGAGAAGCTTGGCCCAGTGAGAGCTGAACTGGGTCCACACCCCAGTTCAGCACATGGGCCCACATGAGCCAGGCCCAGGACTTGATCCTCGGACCCTGGCGCTGCAAAGTGAGCGTTTATCCTGCCTAGCCATCCCTGCTTCCCCCACAACTTATTTATTAAAACATTGTATTCCTAAAAGTAAGTCATTAAATTAACTGTATGTTTCAAGCAAAATTGCTTCACGACAAAAAGAGATTTGGAAAAAACGAAGGAAAATAACATTATTCACTTTTTGCACGACATCGAGTCATGCCACAGTCCTGACATAAAAGCCAACATCCCCTGATGACTTGAAGGGCAACCTAAAAAATCATATTGATTAAGATGCCCCCATTACTGCTGATATGTTATAAAAGAGAGTGAGAGAAAATAAATTATAAATGAATCAGACAAGGGAAAAAAAGAAGTCATAAACACAAGTAAGGTGATATAGCTGAAAGGGTCCAAGATCTGGCCTCTGAAAAGCTAGTCAGGGCCCTGGTAGATTTAAAAGTTGTAAGACTTTTGTACCAGTTTCTTAATTTTTGGAGTCAAAATTTTCTCCTACATGAAATGGGGATAATATTGCCTTCCTCACCTAATTCACAGGTTCTCATGAAGTTAGGATAGACAGATCAATGAGATCACCACTGCACTTTCCCACAGCTCAGTTTATGAGTGCCGAGGGGGGTGGGTGAGCAGGATAAGCTGGTAGTTTATCATCTAGGCAAGAGTTTCCAGATAATCCTTAAGCTGATAATTATGCTTCCCAGCCTTAAAAAGACTTAATAAAGCCATATACTTCATTAGAAACCAATAGAATAAACAAAACAAAACAAAAATGAATAGCCAAAATACATAAAAGGGCCAAAGGATACAAACACACAATCACAAAGGAAAAAAAGCCAATACACACATGATAAAACAATGTTTATATCCATTGGTAATAATGACATTGAAAACACCAAGGTACATATATTTTGTAAACCTATAAAATTGACAGATAAAAAAAGTACCAGCACAAATATAAGAGTTCAGAGAACCAACTTTCTCGTATATTGCTGGTGGGAATATAAATTGGTATACATCCTCAGAGGACAACTTGATAATATTTATAACTGAAGTATTAAAATATAAATAACCGGGGCCTAATAATACTCTTCATAGAAACGTATCCTAGGAAACTATCAGAAAGGCTTACAAGAATTCCTTTACTACATATTATCAATAAGAGTGAAATTCTGGTAAGGACTTAAAATTTCGACCATATATGACTGGACAATTCTGCAATTGAAATACTACTGACATGAGAAAATATTCATACTTATTATTTAAAAAGATTAAAAAACAGAATTATTGGAATACTGGGATAGCTTAACAGCCTGAGAGCTTGCCTTGCTACCTCAAGGTCTAGGGATCGAATCCCAGCCCTGGCCCATGAGAACACATGTGATGAGCTGCAGAGCAGCTGGAAGCTGTCAGGATGATGGTGAGGTTTCTCGCCTCCCATGTGGGAGGCCTTTGTTTTGTTCCCACCCCACACAACCCCACATCCACCTGTGTGGAATAAAACTATGTCACAATTGATGATGTACAACTATGAAGACTGCTCTGGGCCCTCCCTACTTCTCTCTTTCTCTCTCATCTTCTCTCAGACAATAAAAATTAAAAAACAAAACAGTATTATGATATAATTCCACATTAATTTTAAAAGGTATGCATGATCAATAAAAGAATAAAAATTATTTCTGAAATATTAACAAAAGTATCTCTAGGAGATATTCATTTTCTTCCTCCTTCCTTGGGCTTTTCTGTATTAATTTACTGGATGTATTTATTATAGTTGTATCAGAAAAAATACATACATGTATAAAAAAATGTAGCATTATGAAACTGGAAAGTTGAAAAGTTAGGATTTCATGTAAATACGGCATATTTAAATGCATCAATGTCAAGCTTTTAAAAACATGTGCATTTGTTTTCCCATGAATTTCAGTAAGGTTTTCATTGATAAATATATCATTTTGGCAGACTGGTTCTATTATACGCATAAGGACACATAGATTTTGCAAAATTAAAAAGAAAAACTTAATTATATTTTCAAATTACTTGGAATACTTTTTAAAAGTTTAGAAACATGTGTAAGATTTTCTACTTGGAACAATATCTGTTAAGTTGCGTTGGAAAATCTCATTTGATCAGGGAGATGTTTGATAGGATAAGACAAACTAAAAAGGAATAATACTAGAGGACCAGTTAGAGTGAAAGTGTCCAAATTTACATTTACTACTGTTACAAAAAAGATTCAACTGTTTTTCTTTAAAAATATATATTTTTTAATTAATTGCTAAATGTATTGGGGTGACACTGGATGGTAAAAAGTACATACCTTCACGGTGATCAAGTTGTGGAAACAACCAAAGTGTACTTTGATGAATGACTGTATAAAAAAGATGTGGTACATTTACACTATGGAATATTACTCAGTGATAAGAAAAGGTGAAATACTGCCATTTACAACAACATAGATGGACCCTGAGATCATCATGTTAAGCGAAACTTCAGTTACTGACGGACTATGAATTCAGAGGCCAGTGCAGGGAGATTAACAATCCCCTTCTATCCCTCTGCTGGGATAATCTTGGAATAACACACTCATATTGCAGTAGGAAAAAAAAAAGACAAGAAAAGTTTGGGTTAGTAAAGAGCACCAAACATGAGTAAGGGCTAGAAGGACTGGCAGAGAGATGAGCTCATTGTGTGGCATGTAGCTGAGTTTAATTTTATACAATATACCTGAAATAAATTGTAGCCAAGAAAGTAAGAAATAAAATAGAGTCATAGCAATCGCCTCCTAGTGTTTATAACATATACCCTAAACTTCTCAAATAGAATCAGGCAAGTATGGCAACTGTATGTGGCAAGGAGGAAGTCTTAATTTAATTCATGCTCAGCTTTCTGGTAAGCTCTTTGATTGCCAATCACCCTAAAGTACTAATAATCCCCACAGATATCTTTTACCAGACAAGGTAAAGTTGCACATATGCAACATTTCATACTTCCTAATATAATTTTTTTTATTACTTAAACCTCCAATGTGATGTGCTTCAGTGTTTTGGGTAGCTAATCAATATATGAATTAATTATGGACCCAAATAGTTACTGATACTTATTCACCTGCCAGGAACTGTTCAGGGAATCCAGAGATGAAGGAAGCAGAACCAGCAGACAGTTCCCAGGCTTTTGTGGAGCTTATGGAAGGGTTTGTGTGTATTCGTTTTTGAAGAAACATTGTAGGTAAAATGTTTGAGAATCATGTGGGGCAGGGAATAGGCTATTTAGATGCAGTGGACCCAGAAGGGGTATTTAAATTAAAATCTGAAGGATGGGAAACAGCCAATTGTGCAAAAGGAAGGGAGGAAAAGTTTTCCAAGCAAAAAAAACAGCAGATAGGAAATCCCAGAAGAGGTCTGGAATTTGTTTCATAAATAAGAAGTCAATGACACTAAACATAAGCAGCAAGACAAAGAGTAGAAGGAGACAAGGTAGGAGAGGTAAGGAGGAGCAGCATCAAAGGTTTGTAATGGAAGCCACTGAATGGTAATAAGAAAGGACATAACATGGGCCATTTTTTTTTTTAATTATTGCTACTGGCTGCTGCACACACAACAGATTTGTGTAAACGTGAGAAGCCAATATAACGGTGAAAATAACAGAGAGACTTAGACTTGCATAATGGGAGGGAGAGAGAAGTAAGGACCTAGATTTGAGCTCTTATTTTGAAAACTAAAACAAAGGACATGTAAATGAATTGGGTCTGGGGAGTAACCAAGGAATTAGGGTGGCCTCAGTGCCCATGGCTACAGCAAATGGGTGGTGGCTGAGACAAAATGAGGTTAGAATGGGACAGAAATAATTCCTTTTTCTGAATTCCAACTTGTTCCTTAGGTACAATAATCTCTTTTATAGTTGAATAGGAGCATAATATTTCATATTATCTGGTTCACCATTATGTTATTTTACAGCCATTATTTTGGGCACTTCAAACTTCTATTACTTTTAATTCTTATAATACTTTTACAAAGTGGATGTAATTTCTCCATTTTCCCTTGAGAGAAAGAGTCTCAAGGAGTTAAAGTAACTGGTTGAGTTGCCCATCTAGTACCGTAAGTGATAGGTCCCTTCATACACTCCTCACTTCCAACATTTTTCTCCTTATTTCTTTTTCCCCATATTTTTCATATATCCTTATAATCTTAATTATCTATTAATTTTGCCTTTTATTAATTTTAGTTACATGACTAAATGAAGACATGTCTACCTTTTTTCATAGATTATAAAGCACTCAAGAGTATAGGTCTTATATTTGTATCATACAAAGCATCAAATATGTATCTTCCAATTAGTAGTTAATAAATATTAAAAATCACACACGTCAGGCATTGCTGTAAACTTCTTACATATATATTAATTCATCAAATCTTTACATTGAGTGTGAGGTAAATATTATTATTTTCATCCCTGTTTTATAGAAGAGGAAACAGAGTCACCAAGAGTTTGACTTTCTGAAGGTCACACAGTTAGTTAACTGTAATAAGAATTTAGTTCAAGTGGTCTGGCTCCCGTGTGATACTTTTGAACAGCCCTATATTGTCTACTAAATACGAAGTGCCAAGTTGAACTTACTTAAGGAAAGAAGTCAGAGTAAAACCTCAGTAAATGGAGCCACTGTGATCCATGAAGCTATTTCAACTGAGAAGTCAAAGTACTAGAAGGACATGTAGCTAGCTCCTCACTAATGTTCCTACCACTAAAAAGCCTAAAAATTTTGGATGTTTCTTAAACTTCTCTAGCTTCAGTTTCTTCGTGTGTAAAATGGGGATAATAATAGTACTAATCTGAAAGATGGTTAACAAAATTAAATGAGAAAATGCATATAAAGGTTTTAGTATTTTGTCTAGCACATATAAAATATAAATGCTAACTTTTATTGTTAGCATAGTGCCTTAATGTGTTAATACTCAATAATTAGTTGTTTAATGAGTATCTGGCTTTATGAGTTCTATTGGAGTAGACATACCAAAGTGCAACAGTGTATATCTATTCTAATCACCTAGAAACATTTGAGGCTATTAGGGAAACTTAAGCATGGAAGAAAAAGCCAAGAAGTGGGTAGCAAGGTCCATTACACGATTCTGCCTGGGACTGGCTCATAAGCTAATAGACATAAACTTGAGGATGGTGAGAGTCAGAGATAGCCTGACTTCACAACTACCGGTATATATTCTGCTCACATACCTATACTCTGGGGATATTTTTGCTTTCCTTAAAATGATGGAAGAGAGTAGCCAAATCTTCTTTCTTCCTCTTATTTGGAAAGTTTTCCTCCACTATAATGACCGAGGACTTAAGCAAGTTACTTGACCTCTCCAAGACAGAGTTTCTCATCTATGCAGCAGGGATATCTGCATCATGCAATTATGTTAATTACATATCTAGCACATGGGAAGCATTGACAAGATGATAGCTATGTACTCCATATAAATGCTATCTAGCTCTAAGACCTATTCTTGAATTCTGTTGATAAAACTACTTCTGGAAACTCAAAAATGCACTTACATGTCAATCAATGTTCTAGCCAATCACTTGTCTAATAGAGATAGGATACCAACTTTAACTGATTTATGAAAAGTTTATGAAATTCACCAAGTTTTGCTCTCTAGGTAAAGAAATGAATAAGACATAAAACATAACATATAATTTAATGGGGGAAGACAGATATTTAAACAGAAAACTGTAAAACCAAACCTTAATTAAGAGCTATAGATACACAGAAGACAAAATCTATAGCAAATGTCATTCTAGGCCTAGGAATGTGAACACTAAAACCACTTGAGCTTTATGCTAAATTAATTTGCACTTACTTTTTTCTTTTTAAGATTTATTTTATTGTTTTTTACAGAGACAGAGAGAGACATAGAGGAGGGGGAGGGCCCAGGGCAGTTTCCACATTTGTACGTCATCAGTTTTTAACATGGTTCCATTCCACACAGGTGGGCGAGGGCTGGGAAGGGCAGGAACTGGGCTGGGGGCCTCCCGCATGAGAGATGCATGAGAGACACACTCCTCGAGCTAAGGGCTGAACCAAAGGGTGAGAACCAAACTGGGGGCCTACTGCATGGGACGCACACTCCAGTTCAGCATATGGGTCTGCATGGGCAGGGGTTGAGATTTGATCCTCAGTCCCTGGGGCCGCAAAGCAAGCGCTTAACCTGCTGAGCCACCCCAGCTTCCCTAATTTGCACTTTCTAATTGGAAGATTCAAAGAAACTTTAATACAGGTGACACCATGTTTACAGGGCCATAAAAGGTGAGTAGCATTGCATCAAATAAAGAAAAAGCTATTTGGGCCAGTAAAAACTACATCAGCAAAGATAGTCTCAGAGAATGGTATAATAAGACCTGCCATAATGAGATGAATGAGGTCAAAAATCTAATAGAGTAAAATGAAGGTTGCAGCATTATAGGTTAATGAGAAACACTATTTTTAGTTGGTTGTACAGTTACTGTGTGATGAGTTGTGTGGTTGGAAGGGGAGCAGGCAGAAGCTGCTGCTCCTGGCTTTAGGAAATACAGCTCTCTTTGGCTTACTGGTAGTCTAGAAGGGAGACAGCAGAGCTGGCTGCACAGTCACTGTATTTGCATGAGACTCTCCTATGTAGCTAACAGTAGGCTAGACCATGAGATTGACACATGTTGGGAACACTTAAGTCTTCTCCCACTAGAACGCTTCTAGGGCACACTCCCTGTTGGATCCTAGCAAAGTTAAATATGCTTTGAACTGAATTGCTAAAGTCTCAGATGATCAGTTACTTCCCACTTCCCTTCTTCCCCTCAACCTCCCCGAAAGCTAAGGCCTTTAGTTCACCCAGTTTCAGAATCGAGGCTGGAGCCAATTACTGTATATTAGTTGTATTATAGTTCAGTACCACATCAAGTTTTCCATTACAGTGTCATACTTTATCAAGTTCTACTCTAATAGTTTTGCAAAGCAGAAAAAGCTTGTGGCTTGTAAAAGGCCACAGTTGGACATAAAACTGGAAAGACAGGTTGTTCTGCTAAGCTGTGTGAGTGTTGTTCTGTGGGCAATGTGAAGTCACTGAAGTTTCTAGAGAGGAAAATGACTACACTAGATAGATAGATAAAACTGTTGACCAAATTGAAGTTGAATAAAAAATTACACAGTGAGATAGTTAGTAGAATATCTAAAATGTTTAGGTAAAAAATAACTAAGTTTTGAATTATGATAGTGACAGTAAGAATAATAATCATGCCACTTAATATTTTCATAATACTTTGGGAGGTATTTAGCATTCTTTTATATATAGTCTTACCAAGCAGATTAAAGACAATGTAGACATTCTCTCTCCCTTTCCCTCCCTCCCTCTCTTCCACCCTTCTTCCCTCCCTCCCTCCCTATACAACATCTTTCTATTTTGAAAATATCATCCCTTGTGTGCAGCTAGGTAGAAGACAGGGTGTCTTCTATGGAAGCCACATGAAGGCAAGACACTTTCTCTCCTGTTCAACCAGCTACTTGGCAAATTAATATCCTGGCCATACAACATAAACTAGGACAACTACATGCTTGTGCCCAGTAATTCTGAATGTAGACTGGGGGAATGGAAGGCAAAGAGATAGCTAGAATTCATTTTTAGTGCTGTGTGTCCCCACGCAGCATCCTGCAGTGGCCACCAGCAGCAGACGTGACATCCTACAGTGGCCCATCTTGAAAAACCTGTTACGGTTTTGAAGGATCCAAAGATGCTGTGATCTCTGCATACTTTCCAGACTGCTCTTCAAGCTTTATGTACTTTCTTTAAGCCACTTACACCTTTGCAGAAAATCCCTATAAGCTCAAGACAGAGCTTTTCCTATTACTCGCAACTAAGAGCCTTTATGGCATACAAATCATATTTTCCACCCATTTGCTGACAGGAAACTGTGATTCAGAAAGGCAGAGAGTGGCTGTGATGGCGAGGACAGTGGGTAGGCAGCCACTCAGGGCTCTCCTCACTACACTCTACCAGTTGTGTGTCACTAGACTCGTCAGATTCTGCTCAGAAATGTGGAAAGTTTTACTGCCAAAGGAGGAGTTATACCACTAAATGTAAAGTGTACAAAGAAAAGCCAAGCAAATCAAACGCATTATTAATCTCATCCAAGCTAAAGCCTACAGGCCCAGGACCAACGCCTCTTTCAGAGCACTTACAAATAATTACAATACCTTCTTTCAGTGATGAAATAACAGTGAAATCCTGCAAACTGAATCTAGGCATTGTAGTCTCTTAGATGATTACATTCCATGTACTATCTTGTCATCTATTTACAAGCCACTGGCTGCTACCCCCTTTGTAAAATATTACATCTATTAAAGAACCCAGCTGTTAGAAAACAAAGCAACAGCCACTATTAAACAGTTTCACTTCCATGGACCTTTCTAGTTTATCAACAATTTTTATGTGTTCTTTGGTTTCAATGATTTCTTCTGCTATATATGTTGCATGAGCTAAATTTTTAGGAGTTTTTAAAATTGACCAACTATCCGATACTACACTGTAATAGCACATACTAGTATAGTCTGCTTGTGACTTTACTATTTAAGGTTATTATAATTAATTTCACAAATAAAACAATACAGAAGAATTCAAAATTTATTGGAGTATCTGATGTTTCTTCTGGGGGTTATATCAATGTGAGTTATGAATTTAGTAGGGACATGACTTATCACAAAGCCAAACCTTTAACATTATTTATCTATTAAAAATTTCATGGCTAAAAATGTTCATAGTTATGTTCAATTTAATACTATAAATCATAGGTTGCAAACAAAAACTACTCCAATTTATGGGTCAGACGGGTAAAGTAAATGGGTGAGGCCAACTGCCTATAAGAATTCTGGTGTTCGATGGTTTCTTACTGGAACTGCTTGCTAAGTTTCAATAACAGAGACAAGGACTGGTGAACTAGACAGACCCTCTAAGAGGCCTGCAACTACCTGCAGTTGATAGTTGGGATGCGGCAATGCAGATCCAGAATTAATGGAGAAATCCAGATTTTCATAATGAAATATTTTCACTGTTTAAATGTTCAATCATTAAAATTCCCTGGAAGCAAAACATATCACCATTGAGAGACAATTATGGTCCATAGGTCACTAATTAGCGACTCAGAAATAGTCTTGCTGGCATAGAGCCTTCCTGAATTAAAAGGTCATTCTCAACAACCCTACGTTCTATTCTAAAAATCTATGGCAGCATTGATCCCCAACCACCCACCTAAGTCTATGAATAAATTTTTTTTAATAGTGCTTTCAAATTTATTGTCTGCCAATTTCCTTCATGTTACTAAGTTCAGAATCTTAAAAAAGGAGGCATGGAGAAGCTGGGATGGCTCAGCAGTCCTGGACCATGCCTATGCAGACCCATATGTTGAACTGGGGTGTGCTTCCCCTGTGGGAGACCCCCAGTTTGGCTCTTGCCTGCGAACTTTCCATGTGGGAGGCCCGCGGTTTGGCCCCCAGTGTGAGGGAGCGTGCCTCCCATGCAGGAGGTCCCCAGCGCAGTTCCTGCCCAGTGTGGCCCCTGCCCACCTGTGTAGAACAAAAAAGTGTTGGAAACTGATGACATACCACTGTGGAGACTGCTCTGGGCCCTCCCCCTTCTCTCTGTCTCTCTCTGTCAAAAACTATAAAAGTAAATCTTTAAAAAATACAAAGGAGGCAAATGAGAAACGTGCTATATCATGATTTGATTTACTATGTTTTGGGTAAATGTATAGTCTATTTCTGTGTAATTGTGTGTGTTTGTGTTTACCCGAAGCAGACTAGGATGTTTTTAAAATAATGAGCACCCTAACTTTATATAGTCACCAAATCTGAAAAAAAACAACTCAGTCATTAAATTGAGAAGTTTAGGCATAACTATGAACCACCCCTCCCGAACAAACTACTGGTAACTCTGTAACTCTCCCCATAAATAACAGACTTGCTCTAGCATTACTAGACTTGAATTGTTGCTCCTAACAATTAGAAAACAGATGGAAACTGGGAATCCATTTAAAATACCATTTTGGATAATTCAAGTGTTAGTTAATAATAACAGTGTATTCGTTTTCTATTGTTGTCATAACAAATTCCTCTAAACTCAATGGCTTGAAACAACATAAACTCATTATCTTATAGTTCTGCAGGCCAGAAGTCTAACAGAGGCCTACCAGGCTAAAATCATGATGTCCACAGAGCTGTGTTCTCTCTGCAGGCTGTTTTCTGGCCTTTCCAGCTGTCCCTCTAGAACAGGCACACCCAACCTGTGGCCCAGGACAGCTGGGAATGAGACCCAACACACATTCTTAAAATATTATGGGATATTTTTTGAGACCTTTTTGATTATTTATTTGTTTGCTTGTTTTTAGCTCATCCGCTATTGTTAGTGTATTTTATGTGTGGCTCAAAACAATTCTTCCAATGTGACTCAGGGAAGCCAAAAGGTTGGACTCCCCTGCTTTAGAGGTTATTTCTGTGTATGGTCCCCTTTGCCTCTTTGAAGCCAATGATGTTGCCTCTCTGACCATTTTTCCAGTCACATCTCCTTCTCACAACAGTTGGAGAAAGTTCTCTTTTAAAGGTCTGTGATTAAAATGAACCCACCTGGATAACAGGATAATCTCCTCATTTCAATGTCTTTAACTTTAGTCATATCTGCAAAGTCCCTTTTGCCAGGTAAGAGAAGATAGTCACAGGTTCTGGGGAATAGGATGTGGACATCTTTGGGGGGGCCATTCTTCTGTTTACCACAGGTAAGAACAATAATAACTATTATTTACAAGTGCTTACTATGCTCCAGTTGTCATACTGATTACATGCTTTCTCTTATCTAATTCTAAAAACAACATATAAAGTATGCAATACCATTCCATTTTAAAGATGAAGAAACCGAGGCTGAAAAGTTAGGTAAATTGCTCAAGATCACAGCTAGTAGTAGGTTGTAGAACAAGGACTCAAATTCAAAAAGCCTAAATGAGCTCGTATTCATAGAATGAAATGCCACAAAAAAAAATTCATGGCGGGGAAGCTGGGATGGCTAAGCAGGTTAAGTGCTCACTTTGCAACCCTGGAGCCCGAGGACCAAATCCCGGCCCCGCCCCATGTGAACCCATATTCTGAACTGGGGTGTGCCCCCAGTTCAGTTCTTGCCGGGGCCTATGAGAGAGGCAACCAGCCCAGTTCCTGCCCTGCACAGCCCTGTGCCCACCTGTGGAGTGAAACTGTAAGGAAAACTAATGTCAACTACGGAGACTGCTCTGGGCCCTCCCCCTTCTCTCTGTCTCTGTCTGTCTGTCTCTCTCTGTCAAATAAATAAATAAATAAATCTTAAAAAAAAAAATTCATGGAGAAAAGAGAACCACAGAGGAGATTATTATTTGATTTGGACTAACTAAAAAGAGTCGCTCTGTGGACCTCTTAGCTATTTACTGTCTTGTTTCTGTTGTTTGTTCTTACATTTCACAACAATTAATATACATGTACATGCAAATCTACTGTATAAAATGGCCTCAGGTAGTGATTTAATGGTTATGATTTCAATCTAAAAAAAGATTCTAAAATCAGTTCTCATTAGGCCACACTGAAAATTAACTTTCATGGAATTCCAAGAATATTAACAGAGCATTCTGTCTTCTTTAAAATAAAATACCATATCATCTTGACTCTAGGTTATCACTGATTTGTAAAAGGATCATTAATTTAATAAACAACTTTTCAGCAAAAAGAAAACATAAAAACAAAGCATTGACACTTCAACATGCACATCTCAATTAGAATGTGTACAGACAGAAATGTTTTAGAAACCATAAAATGTATCTTAGAATTCTCTACAGGATTTCTGGCTTTCTCTCTTACCATCCCAGTCACTCTAAACTTGCTATTGTACAGCAACCTATACTTTTGTATCTACTGCTCATTCTTCCTAAAATGTCTCTTCTCACATCTTTCTCTTCTGAAATGTCTGAAATGTCTGTTCAACCTTAATCACCTCTATTTAAATGTCACTTAGTGATGCTTGCCCTTATCCAGGCTTAAGCCAGATCATCCACCGCCTCTTCTGGGCTCCGCACAGCTCTCTGCACATTTCTTTGTTACAGAGTGTATGTACCACAGTGCCCTGGCATGATTCATTTCCACTATCTCCATCTATTAAATTGGACAATAACACTCCCATGCACCCAGATCAAAGTTCTGATTTAAAGAAAAGTGAAAGAAATGTGTGACATTTCATGAGATATCACCATCGTTCACACACAGTTCTTACCAAACACATTCTTCCTATTTTTTCTTTACTCTTATTCTTCAATTTCATGTTCTCTGTCAGTGCTTAGCTGAAGTGGGGTAGTTCTCATATCATATTCAATGTCTGTAGGAGGCAGCCTTTAAGATGGTCCCCAATGATCTCCACCTCCTGATATTCATGCCTTTGTTTAATTTCCTCCCTTGAGTATGGGCAGACCTAGTGATTTACTTCTCACCAGCATACTACAGCAAAGGTAATAGATGTCACTCCTGTGGTTAGGTGACAAAAGACAGTGATTTCCATCTTGCTAGACAGCTCTCTCTTTTACTATTAGCTTTGATGAAGCAAGCTGCATGTTAGAAAACCCCCCATTGCTAGGAGCTGAGGGCAACCTACATAAACAGCCAGTGAGAAATTCAATCCACCAACAATCGTATAGGGAAGATTGGAAAAAATCCTTCCCTAGCCCCGGAGGACACCTTGATTGCAGCCTTATGAGAGACCATGCAGCAAAGGACCCAGCTATTTTTTTTTTTTATATCTTTTTATATTTTTATAGAGAGTAATTGTTTTATCTTCAGTGCATATTTATTTCTATTTTACTTTTGACAGATAGAGAGAGAGACAGAGACAGAGACAGATAGAGAACCGAACTGTGGGAACTCCCCAGTTCAGCATGTGGGTCCTGCCTGGGCCGGAGCCGGGATTCGATCCTCGGTCCTCGTGGCCTCAAAGCGAGTGCTCAACCCGCTGAGCCGTCCCGGCTTTCCCCGGAACCAGCTATTTCATCACCAGACACCTCTATCACAGAGACTGAGACAATAAATGTGTGTTGTTTTAAGCTGCTAAATGTTGGGGTTATTTGTTATGCAGCAGTAGCTATCTAATAAAATGTTATTCTCTTTGAGAAAAGAAGTTTGTTTAAGTGAAAAGAAGGCTCTTCTATGGCATCAGAAGTTTTATAAAGTATCAATGATTGAACTAGATGTTACAGACAGACAGTGAAAGCACTAAATGAGCATTTAGTGGGTCTTGGCCTCACCCCCACGAAGCTCACAGGAGGGACAAGAATACCAACCCCCAAACCCAAACCCATGACCTAAATGTGACACAGCAGAGGCACCCTGGACAGGGAGAAAACGGTAACATCACAAGGCAATGTCACAGGGGGTTACACACCCACCACAAGATCGGCTCAGCAGCAAAACAGAAGCGTTCTGTTTCACGGAGCACTCGGACAGCAAGAAGCAAAGGCAGGTCAGACTTTCATTCCAGCTAACACATCAAAGCCCACAATCAAGGAAGGAAATGAAAAGGCAGCTGCTGAATCTCAGCTTCAACAAGCCTGTCCTCCACAGGTGTCTGTTGCTAAGACACCGCTATTATTACACTCCTGGCACGTATAATCTTTTTATTCTCCTATGTGAAGTTTGCAGCTCTGCACTTTTCATATAATAATCTCAAACTAAAAGTCAAATAACACTGCCATTCAAGACAAAGGTGAATTCAGGTTTACTGGCTAACCAAGTCAAAGCAGGTGAGGCTGCCTAATGAGGCAGGTCCCATCACCTCGGTGCTCGGGGGAGCACGCACAGCCGAGCTGGTGTGGACACGTGCCACTGGGTGCTCTGATGATCAAACTTCGGCCGCTGCAAGTCGTACATGGACACAGCGGCTGCACCGAGAGGCTGCACAAAGGTTCTGACAAGCCTGGAAACTGCTACATCGGAGCTGACAGATTCAGATAGCACACACTTCTTTCCAAGCTTTTCATCTCTAAAAAGGCAATTCGGCTCCCTGAGCCTTTGAGCCTGTTTCATTTAGAGCTGGCTGCTAATTGTAGGCATGCATATATGTGTTTCAGGAAAGAGATAAGCACATTGCCTTGGCCTCTTCCCTAACTGCACAGACACGTCTCGCTTCTGTTCTCTGCAAGTTTTCTAAACGGGGCCTGAAGTTTTCTAAACATTAACCCTTCCTGGTAACCACAGTATACATTCTCCTAGACATACTTTCTTGATTATGTTGGTTTAAAATAGATTTTCATTAGTATTTCTTTGAGTCCTGGGGCTTGATATTTTAATTTGCTTTTGTAACCATGTTTATAATTTCAAATCACTCTGATAACTATACAGTTTAATAATATATAGTGAACTACACAGATGAATGAGGCATCTTTCAGCATTAGTGATTGTATTTTAAATTCTGAAACCTCAAGTTGTCTGATTTTCATGTTTTATAAACTACATGACCCATTTACCACATTTTGCTATGCTGACTCCAAAGGAGAAACTGTGGAATGGTTGTTCATAAAAATGTAAAAGTCTCTCCCAATAGTCATGGCAACTAGTGGCCAGATGGCAGGATTGTCTCATTGCACATTCTGATTCTTTAGAAAAGAAATCCACATAGAAGCAGCCGAGCTCATAAAATCTGCCCAGCTTGAGAACTGACCAGACTCACTAATTCTTTAGAGATCATATTGTCTACTCTGGGCAGATTAGTATCCAGGGAAGGGCCCTGGATATATCTCTACAGCCCCAGTGTATCCCCATCACTAATTCACAGAAACAATAGGAACCGCCCTGACCCTAGGAAAAAAATTCTCCTATAGAAGGGAGTTTTTCTGACTTGCAGAGAAAGTGCTACTTAGTTACACCAAGTTTCTTTTTCTTTTTAAAGACCTTATTCACAGAACATAATCAGTACAGTTGATTCAGCAATAAGGCGTTGAATCCATTGCTCCAGCAAAGCCATCTGCTTTATGAAAAATAGTAACTCGGAAAATAGCCAGAGAAAAGTGTTCAGTTGAAAGGGTTCCAGGGAAATAAGACATTTCCTCAAGAGGAGAGCTTGTCTAATCGTAATAGTCACAGCAATTAGAGTAGCTAACGTTTATTAAAGATTTCTTTTTTGCTAGGCATTTTACTAAAGGGCCAAAGCATCTTACAACTAAAACAACCTTATTTATTTAGGATTTTCTGATGAAAGCTGATATGTTTATTTTCACTTCTTGTTTTTCTTGTGCCTCCCTAGCCTCTCTGCCATTGTCCACAGCATTCTTACTTCCTTTATCATTTATATACCAATGACTATCATAGCACACATACAATGAATTAGCTGTCTTGTTTAGTACTTGCGATTGTGATAAATCCACCCAGAACTATTTTTAAATAGCTGATAACGAAATTGTTATCTGTCCATACAACAAATTACCAGCTCAACTTAAATCCTTTTCGGAAGAATGGAGAATAAAAAAGAATAATGGTATTGCTGCCTTTCCAATATACTGTCTCTTTAAACACTTTAAGCAGATTACCAGTTCTAGCACTGCTTAGTAGAAAACTTGAAAGAAACACACAAGAGGCAGCTTTTTGAGGAAAGGGCATGCATGGGTTACAACGGTCTTAGACTCTTTGCTTCAGTTGCCCAGTAATAAATACTTCTTTGTAACCTTTTGTGCATGACAATAGTATCCAAGACTCTTTAAAATTCTGGGAACCAACAGTAAAAAAGAAAAGTGAAGAAAACAGGATCATTACAAAGTTCACGACTCTCCACAATCACTAAACTAAACAAGCTTGACAAACAGGATGGTAGTGATGATTAAAAACAAAACAAAACGTAACAAAAATCCCAGTACTGACCACGCTAGAAAAAGTAACTACAACAATAAGATCATAAAACATAAGCACTAGAATTATTCGATGCTATAAAAGTTAAGTACTTTCAGAAGTTAAATTCATTGGGGGACCGCCACAGGCTCTTTGTTTAACAATAAAAATCAAATATCTAATAGAACCCTTTGTGCTTCGACACTTTATCGGCCTTCGTTGATGTGAGACATAGACCAAAGCCCGCATCAGAAGGCCCTGGACAACGGAAGGTATCAGGTTTAGTAAAAAGCCTACTGAACAAGCATCAGGACAGAGTGTCATTGAAGGAGTCCCCTTGGCCACCGCTGCTGAGGCCTGGGACTTTACTATTGGGGAATCATTCTGTGAGTTAAGCTAAGAACAGGGCATTTTGTTTGTTTGTTTGTTTGTTTGTTTGTGGGGGGAGGGCTTTTTTAATACACTATTTCTTTTTTTTTTAATTAAATTTATTGGGGTGATATTGGTTGGTGAAAATTACATAGGTTTTCGGTGTACAGTTCTACATTACATCGTCTATGCATTGTAGTATGTGCTCACCACCCAGAAGGACAGTTCTCCTTCCATCACCATGTATTTGAGTCCCCTCCCAAGAACAGGTTTTTAATAAGGGAATGGAGACAGAAGAGCTTGGGAGAAGAGTGAGCCTTACTAAGAAAGGATCCCTGATGTTTTGCCAAAGGTTAATAACAAATCACTGGTTAGGAAGTGAGACAATGCATTACTGTATGTGGCCTAAAGGAAACCTGCGGGGAAAAAAGAAAAGTTAAAAAGAAAGTATACACTGTACAGTTTTGATGGGGTGAACCTAAAGCTGACTTTCTTGTCTTTGGCACTATTGACATTTTGGGTCATCATATAATTCTTTGTCATCGGGGGTGGGGAGGCTATCCCATACTTGGTGTTCTGCAAAGAATAAAGATTAATAACTCCGTTGGAAAGTAACCAGAGAAAAGCCCCCAGTTGAAAGGGTCCCAGAAAGATAAGACATTTCCTCAAGAGAACAGTTAGTCTGATAATAATACTATAGAATGTTCAGTAGCAGCCCTGGCCTCTACCCACCAGAAGCCAATAGCAACAATAATAAAAAGTTGTGACAACATTGTCAAATAACTTCTGGCAGGTGGTAAGGTAAAACTGTCCCTGTCAGACAACTACCTCCCTAAAGAAAACTTTTTCCATCTTCGCTACCAGTATACCTTTCTCATTCTCCTGTATGCGAAGGAAATGCACAATAGTGTGAAGATTATGAGCTCATGAACATACACAAAAATCAAAACTCTCTTTTAATTGTAATAATCAGAGCAGAGAGATATGTGAGGATCACCTGAAAGGAATGCCTTGTCACTCAAAATATTTTTACCCTTTGATAATTCCAAAAGTCTTGATTCTATCTTTGTTTCTAGAGATATTTTATTTTGTTCATTATACAGACAAATTCCAAGGACAGAAGTACAGTAAGACTCAAAAATATTTCCCCAAGTTAATGAATGCTTCTGTGAGTGACCAAACAAAGCCATTAGTCTAGAAGAGTAATCAAAAAACTGTTACACATACAAAGCGAGTTATTTTTACAATCAGAGATACTGCAGAACAAGCTTCTAATACCTTGGCTCATGTGAACCAAACACTTTTCCTTTCCTTCCCTCCCCCTCCCTTTGTCTGTCCTTTCTTCCTTCCTTCTTTCCCTCCCTCCCTCTCTTTTTGCTCTTGCTGTCACTCTCCCTGCCCTCCTCTCACTTTCCTTTTTCTTTCATTGTAGGTATACCCATGCTTTCTTCTATGGGAACAGGAAAAAAATGTGAGGAGAGAAATTATGAAGCATTAATAAGGAAAAAATAGGGGTGCCAGGATAGTTCAACAGTCAAGTGCTTGCTTTGCAACCCCGAGGTCCGGGGTTTGATTCCTGGCCAAGCCTGCGCTAACCCATATGTTGAAGTGCAGCCCAATGGTAACTGCCAAGATGGCTCTGGGCGAAGGTTCTAGCCTCCCATGAGGGACGTCCCCAGTTCGGTTTCCACCCTGCACAGCCCACATCCACCTGTGTGGAATGAAACCATGTCACAACTAGCAAAGTACAACTATGGAGACTGCTCTGGGCCCTCCCCTCTCTCTCTCTCCTCTCAATCAGTAAAATTAATCTTTTAAAAATTTAGAAAAAAATACATACTTTCACTGGAAGGAAAATTATATGAATGAGTTTAGAAGAGCATAAAGTGCTATATCATTTGTGCAAATGGTAAAGCTGAGTCATAAGTGTGATCGCATAATAAAGTCAAAGGCCCAGAAAAGGCGAGTTACATTTCTTCTCTTGACTTCTGATTTAGAATTACTCTAAAATCTGCAGGGGAAAAATTGCTCTTGGAGTTTAAGCTAATGAACTGAAACAATCTGTATGACAGGCAGTTTAATTCATAAAAAGTATAAGTTGAATAATGTATTGGCACATAAAATATAAATTTTTTTCCTTTATTTATTTTTGTTGGGTTGCAAATTAAACAAGTGGTAATTCTACAACCGATAAGAATAAGGAATCTCATCTTCTGGCTCTTTTTGGCCTCTCACTAACTGTATAACCATGAATAAGGTAACTAACCCTTTGACATAGGAATTAAATTAAATTCTCTGTGAGAAAAAATACTATTTATTTTTCACCTGAACATTTGAAAATGCAATATCCAGCATTAGATTCACATAACTTGTAAACTTTGGTTCCAAATCTGGCATGTTTGATAGCTACAAATTGCACGTACCCCAGATGTCCTTTAAATTTCATCAGTGACTTATCTAGGGAGTTATCTTCATCCGGAGTGTATAATTGTTCAAACTTATTATTCAAATACTCACCTATGCTTCACATTTTTCATATTCTGTCTTCTTTACAGGCAATTTCATTATCCACAAAGTGAAGATGTGATATAGCCAAGACATGTTTGTGAGGCACAGAGGAACAGTTTTTGAAAATATTGTCATCTCTAATATTAAATTTTTTGTCCAGTACATATCTATTTTAGATTTTTATACTTGAGACATTATGATGCATAACAAAAGGTATGCTTTCATTTCATCCCTTGTTACTGGACACTACTCCTCATCCTTTTTTGAGTTCTGGTCCTTTATCTTTTGACTTATATCTTTTTGTTTCTATGGCTATCATTTAAAAATATATCACCACTTAGCACTTGTTTCAAAACACAAAGAGGTGTAGGATTTGCTCCTTGTCTTTGCAAAACTAAACCATTTATACCAGCAATTTGGGTACATGGTTTTATATTTGAAATATTTTCTTTTCTTCCCAATTGCATTCTTCATCTCTTGAATCACAATCATCACCACTTGATATAGACATAGGTCTTGCACATTTACAAACATTATGTTGTATAGAGCTACCTTCGCTTGAATTTGATTGAATCTTCTGTTGAATAGTCAGCTGTACAAATTTGTTGAATATCAGTCTCGCTGTTTTCACTCGAATGAATACCCCATTCGACTTTCAGTGTCACTTTCGTACAAATTTAAAACCGACATCTTAAAGGAATTATTTCTAAAGTTCACACTTCAACACTGAATATATATAATTCTTTTTTTTTTTTTAAAGATTTATTGTGGGGGAGAGAGAGAGAAAGAGACAGACAGACAGACAGAAGGAGGGATGGCCCAGAGTAATCTCCATAGCTGTACATCATTAATTGTGACATGGTTTCATTATACACAGGTGGATACGGGGCTGTGTGAGGTGGGAACTGGACAAGGCAGGGGGCGGTTACCAGTTGCACGGCAGTTCAGTATATGGGTTTGCATGGGTTGGAGCTAGGAATAGAACTCTGGACCTCATGATTGCGAGGCAAGTGCTCTACTGTGGAGCTATCCTGGTATCCTATCCCCCTATATAATTATGTCTTGATAATATTTGCATTATAACTGCGCTCAAAGCAAATTCAAGCTGTGTGTGTCTCAGAGAAGTCAATGTTTACTATGGTTTAGGAAACACATGATGTATCTGTGATATCTTTGTACATCAAGGGGTTAATCTCTGAGCCTCAATTATCCCATTTGTGAAAGAAAGAAAATTGGATGAGATTATTCTTAGAAAATTTTCCATCTCCAAAACTTTATGATCAAGGAAAAAAATATAACTCAAATTATCTGAAACAGAAAGAAAAAAACTGTGCAAGTCTACCAACTATGAAATTAATCACTCTGTAGCATACATAATTTCTATGTCACAGCTACAGAGTTATAAAAGTAAAAAAGGCTTCTTTTATTAATCAAAGCTCTTGACTACCAGGTGTATTGCTCTTGGATTCTCCTTTAAATTAGAATGTCTACGATTAATTTTCAGATGGAGTGAGCAAGTTTGAGAGTCTATTGACAGGGTTAGTTTTTATATTCTGGCAGGGTGCTCTTCAATAAGAAAACAGGGCTGGAATACAGATGTGAAACATATTCAGAACTCCGAGAGCTCAGCCACAAACATCCAAGAATGATTCTACAGTGGTGTTTTGACATTTATTCTGGAAAGCCTTTTACTGTAAGTATGTGAATACCTGTTACTAAAACTCAAAGAAGGTATGCCCCAAGCTATATTAGAGAAAGTCCTACTGTGGTCTTATGGGAGCTCTTGAAAAAGTATAGCCTCGACACCTTTAGTCACAAGGCAAACCCTATAAGAGGAGTCACGTCTTCAAGGTTTCTATAAAGCTGCTAATACTAAAGTGTGGAGGGAAAGAAACAAAAAGGTAGAATTGAAACATTCACTTCCTTTACAGGAACCCTGTATATGTGCTGACCCTGCAAGATACAACAGGAAAAGTTTTGTCAGAGATCACCTGACTTGGGACTAGAAAATAAAATCCAGTCATATGTCCTAGGAAATCCAGCTTTTATGTACAAATGTAAATTCTCAAATTTGTAGACCTACTTGTAGTAGACAGAAAATTTAAGGGCTGGAATATCTCCTTTTCAAGTGGA
>PVKE010012405.1:0-38408 GCA_004027555.1 Craseonycteris thonglongyai | reverse complement strand
ACACTGCTGGTGGGAATGTAAACTGGTACAACCACTATGGAAGGCTGTATGGAGATTCCTCAAAAAATTACGAATGGAATTACCATATGACCCAGCCATCCCTCTACTGGGCATCTACCCAAAAAACCTGAAAACCTTAATCTTTAAAGATGTTTGTACCCGCATGTTCATCACAGCACTGTTCACAGTGGTCAGAAAGTGGAAACAACCAAAATGCCCTTTGATAGATGACTGGAAAAAGAAGATGTGGTACATTTACACAATGGAATACTATTCAGCGATAAGAAATGATGAAATACAGTCATTTGTGGCAACATGAATGGACCTAGAGACCATCTTAATTAAGCGAAATAAGTCAGACTGAAAGAATCCGGAAACATATGACCTCACTTATAGGTGAAATATAAAACTGAAAGTTACAAAGACACAGAGACCTATGGACACACTCAATAGCTTGGTGATTGCCTGAGGGAAGGGGAGGAGGGGGGAGGGAGAGAGGGAGGGGAGGTGGGAGAGGGCACCAGCATTATGGACACACTCAATGGTTTGATGTTTACCTGGAGAGGAGGGAGGAGTGGGGAGGGAGAGTTGTGGGGGGGAGGGGGGAGTGGGCACCAGATATATGGTGTTGGAGGGGGACCTGATTCCGGGAGGTGGGCACATAATGCAATGCATGGGTGATGTGATGTGGAGTTGTACATCGGGAAACTATCTAATTGTTACCAACCAATGTCACCCCATTAAATTTAACAATAAAATATAATCATAATTAAAAAAAAATAGCACAGTTATGATGATGAAATAGGTTCATAATCTCCTATCCTTAATTACAAAATCAAAAGAGCTCTAAAAACCAAAATTTTTTTTTTAATATTTATTTATGTATTTTTATTGTTTTTTTGACAGAGAGAGAGAGAGAGATACAGAGACAGAGACAGAGAGAACTGAACTGGGGGAGCTCCCAGTTCAGCATATGGTTCCGCACGGGCCGGGGCCGGGATCCGATCCCTGGTCCCCAGCGCTGCAAAGTGAGCGCTTAACCCACTGAGCCATCCCGGCTTCCCCTAAACACCAAAATTTTTAAATAATTTTTTCTGGGCCACAATCTGACCCAAGGCTTAAGCTGAGACCATTTATAATATACTTTGTGGAATATTCATGTGTTTCACTGTATAAATATAATATTAGTGTATTTGATTTGGGAGTACTAGAGATACTGTACAAGGTACAGTATACCCACTTTATTTCTGTTTTAGAATCTAAAAATTCTGAATTCCAAAAAACATCTGATTCCAAGGATTTCATGGAATTTTATTGGCTTATTTACATAATTAGTATTTACTGAGGGCTTAAATTATTCTAGGAGCTATTCTACATACTTTGCTGAATCATTTGATATAATTTGTGTAGTTGTGGTGCTTCCAAAACTAGGGCATCTGCAAAAGAATATGTAATCCAAGAACACCTGAAGGAAAAAGAAAACAAATGTTTTGTGTACAATAGACCTTAGACCAGGGGTGGCAAACCTTTTGGCGATTGAGTGCCAAAGTTTATGAAATAAGAGTATACTCGCTCGACCCAGAGAGTATACTCACGTGCCAACCCATCGAGTGAGATAGAGGTATCGATTATTTTTATGTCTATAAGAGCATACGCAATAATTTTTTAAATGGTATTCACAGCTCCGTGTGCTGAAATAATTGCTCCACGTGCCACTTTGGGCACGTGTGCCATAGGTTCGCCACCCCAGCCTTAGACCATGTCTTCACGTCACTGCACAGAACCTGTGTCTCAAGGATCCATCCACCTCTAGAAAAGATGTGTTTCAAGATCTTTAATCTACCGACTCATTGACTGAAGCTTAGCAAAGAAAGGAAAACGAAAGAGTTCTTGTTGTGCTAGGTCTTTTTTCTTTTTCTTTTTTTTTTTTGGTGACAAAACCAAATTGCAAAAAATAAATGTAAAAGACAAAATATGATGCAAACGAGAATAAAAATCTAAATTATGTTTTCATGTACAGTAAACTCATTAGAGAAATCATATTCTATGTGGTTCTGACCAGTTAATTCTTGAACAGAAAGTATACAGTGGGGCTATGAAAACCACTTGTGGAAAATGAAAATTTTATCTTGAGGAGAGGATTTCATTTTACCACAGAGTACTGAATCAATATTTATTAGCTTCTAAGGATAAATAACTGAGGGAAAACTATAATTAATACTGTAATCCCTTTCTTTAGCTATCCACTTCCTGAGGCATAGAAAAAAATCAAATCAATGAGAAACTGATTTTCATGCTAGGCTTGAATAGTAAAATTTCACCACTTAATATCCCACATTACCTCATAGGGCTCCATTATGTAGAAAAGGAAGGCTAAATAGGTCTCATTTAGATAACATATCATCATATTACATTGATTACAAATTTACAAGCTTGATTTCTATAACCCACATATGTGCTGTAATTTCAAGAGCTATGCAATAAAGATAAATTAAAAAGCAACAAAAAGAACAGCCACTCCCTTTGACCTCTAACACAATATAAAAGATAAGGTAATTTATCATACAACTGAGGAAAGAGGTGGTACTATTCTAACTCATCTAATTCTTTAGAACTAAAAAGAGTTCAAGATAAAATGCAACTTTCCTTTACTAATGGTTTATAGGAGTAAAGCATCTTTTGTCTGGGGATATCAGAATAATTTAGTCACAGGAATTATGAGACACAAAATTTTCACTTAATACGTCTAGATGCAATCCCAAATAGAATGACTGACTACTGATCCTATGTTCCCCATTTATTCACTAATTTAGCTCACTTAGTATAAACCTTATTTCCGGGTTCAATGGGGAATAAGGTAAAGTATCAGGATCAACTATGACTCGGCCTGCCTTCAAACACCAGAGCTTTTAGGGTAATGCAGAGGTTATTATGTTGTTGAATTCAATTCTGGAAAATCAATAAAAACCTGTAGGGTGAAACATTTGACCTATTGTTTTAATTGGATTCTTCAGAAGGAGACCCTGAGATGAGGATTCCTGAGTAAGGAGGTGCTTCCAGTTGTAAAAGGGAGAAACCCAAGGAAGAAGAAAAGGAAACAAAGAAGGCTTTGATGCCAGCTAATTCCTGGGAAAGCAGTTGCAGCCTGATTCCACAGATTTCCGCATTATGAATTTCAGCCTCACAGCTGCGGTGTCCCAAGGCAAAGAACTGAACTTCTCACTCCCTACAGGATCACTCCTCTATTACGGTAGCTAAGCATCACCCTGGGGGATCGTAAACACCCAGGCCCTCACTGTTCTCTGTGTCTGTGGGCAAAGCTGCTCCAGTAGCCTGAGGACAGTCCTTTCAGGATGAGTGGCATTAAAGCTGGGCAGGATAGCTCAGGAGGTTGAGCACCTGTCTCACAACCCCGAGGTCTGGGGATCAAATCCTGGCCCTGCCATTGCACAGCCCCACAATCAGGTGTGTGGAGTAAAACCATGTCACAACTAATGATGTACAACTATGGAGACTGCACCCGCTCTCCCTCACCTTCAAAAATGCACATTAAAGCTGGGATAGGGTGCACACAAGAGGTAAAAGACATCTGAGAGTATCTGTGCAAGCAATGGCGATGTCCACTATTTAGATATGTGACAATTATATGCCCCACATAATTACCCCCCCCCCCCCCAAAAGCACATAGGCTGCATGAGTGAGGTATATAAAAGTAAGAATTCCCTTATAAATAGCAAATCCACATTAGGTGGTTTGAGTGTTGTTTTTGTTTTTGCTTTTGCAGAGAAGTATCTAATACAGGAATTTAGGAGTCTACACCAAAATCGGAAGAACTGGAGGAGCAGATGTAGGTTGGACTTCCCAAAATGGTTCGGCTTGGGACGCACCTAGTGGGAGGAAGCAGTTTCTATCTCGGCCACAGTCAGGAAGCTACTGGATCAGAACCTCTATTGCAGCTCCTGCTCGGGCAGCTGGTCCCAGCTGCGTTGTATGAGGGGCTGCCGTGATTGCTAGTCCCCGAGCCACACTGCACCCTCTAGGTCCCAGCAAAATACAGGAACCAAGGAAAAGGTTTCCTTTGAATTTTCTAATCACTAACATATACTCCTGTATGATCTGTGTGTTAAAACAGAATCACATACTGGGAAACTAATTAATAAACTGTCAAATACAGCAAAATACTTTTCTATGTGTGGAAAGTAAATAAGTAGCTTGTTTTATGACAATCTCTTGCTCTTTTTTTAACCTCCTTCATCCAGTTTTTCTCACCCCCACACCTCATCTCCCAGCAACCCTCAATTGTTCTCTGTATCTATGAGCTTGTGGCTGTTCTTAAGATTCCACATATAAAAGGACACGTGGTATTTGTTTTCCTCAGTATGACTTACTTCACTTAGCATACCGACCTCAAGGTCCATCCACATTGCTGCAAATGGCAAAGTTTCATTCTTGTTTATGGCTGAACGATATTCTATTTTACACACACACAATCTCTTCATCCATTCATCTATCAACGGACTCTTAGGTTGTTTCCCTATCTTGGCTACAATGAACCTGGGGGTGTATCTTTCTTTTAGAATTAGTGTTTTGTTTTCTTTGGATAAGTACCCAGAAGTAGAATTGCTGGACCACATGGTATCTATGTCATTTTTTGAGAAACCCCTATACTGTTTTCCATAGTGGCTACATAAATTTACATTCCTACTAATAGTGCACAAGGGTTCCCTTTACTATATATCCTGACAACACGTGTTACCTCTGGCCTTTTTGACAATAGTCATTCTAAAAGGCAGAAGGGATATCTCATTGTGGTTTTGATTTAAATTTCTCTCATGATTTATGTTGAGCATCTTTTCATGTACCTGTTAGCCATCCATGTTTTTGAAAAAATGCATATTCAGATCTTCTGCCATTTTAAAAATCAGATTGTTTTTACTATTAAGTTGTGTAGTTCTTTACATATTTTGGATATTAGCCACTTAACAGATGTATAATTTGCAAATATTTTATCCCATTCAGTAGGTTGCCTTTTCATTTTGTTGATAATTTCCTTTGCTGTCCAGAACATTTTTAGTTTGATGTAGTCCCACTTGTTTATTTTTGCTTATGTTGCTTTTGGTGTCACATCAAAAATATCATCACCTGGTTCAGTGGGTTAGGCTCTCACTTTGCAACCCCGGGGACCAAGGATCAAATCCCGGCCCCAGCTGTGCTGACCCAGTTCAGTTCTCGCCGGGGTAAGACCCCAGCCCAGTTCCTGCCCTGTGCAGCCCCGCACCCACCTGTGGAATGAAACTATGTGGAAAAACTGATGATGTGCAACTATGGAGACTGTTCTGGGCCCTCCCCCTTCTCTCTGTCTCTGTCTCTGTATCTCTCTGTCAAAAACAATAAATAAATCTTTTAAAAAAAAATCATCACCAAGACTTAGGGTTCTTACCACCTATGTTTTCTCCTTCTTTGATTTTTAAGTTCTCTAATAATATAGTTCTGAATGTATCATAGAATGCTCCTTGGAGAATGTGCATGTCTTTCATTGGCTTCATCATTTTAATAGATAGCTTTTCTCAAACTTCTTAGTTCATGAGAATGCTCCTGGACACTTGTGCTCAAAGCACGGCAGCAACTGATTTAATCTTTACTTATTAGAGACCAATCAATGAAAAGATTATATGTTCCTTTGCATTTAGAACTATAGTATAAGAGCTCCCAAATATGTACATAATGAGCATGTATAGCAATCAGATGAGCACATTTACCATTCAGCCAAACACTGTTCACTATCAGAAAAGGTTTAGTGCTGGGAATTTTCAGCCCTAATACCAGGACCTCCACATGCTTTAGGATCTTGTCAGTTCATTGCTGCATATCAAATGAGCAGGTGCTAATGAAAGATTATTTTCAAGACAAGATATTGGAAGTTGAAAGATCTTTAGAATTCTAGGAAAATTATTTTAAGAAAATGTCTTCTTCCAGATTGAGTTTAAATAATATACTATGTCCTGATATTTAGACCATCTTTTAAAATGCTTTTTAGGGGATGCCAGGATAGCTCAGTAGGTTGAGCACTTGCCTGGCAACCTGGAAGTCTGAAGATTGAATCCCAGCCCTGGCCTGTGCAAACCCCAAATGTTGAACTGTGGTGCAACTGGTAACTGCTGGAATAGAGGCAAAGGTTCTCACCTCCCATGAGGGAGGCCCCCAGTTCAGTTCCTGCCCCACATGGCCCCACACTCACCTGTGTAGAATGAAACTATGTCACGACTAATGATGTACAACTATGGAGACTGCTCTGGGCCCTCCCCCTTCTCTCTCTCTCTCTTTTTCTCTCTCACTTTCTCTCAAAAAAATAAAATAAATAAAACGTTTTTTAAATTTTTACATTTATGAAGAAATTCTTTGTTATCCAGTTTTCTTCTTACATCAAAGAAACTAATCCCAAATTGACTAGTTAAATTTGCTGCCATAAATAAACCTAAATAGACTATTTTCTATTACATTTTATTTCATTATAATTAATTTATCTATGAGATTGCATTGTTTTATGAAAATCATACATATACCCAAAGAAACTTTTAAAAAGCCCAGAAAAAAAATAAATCACCCAAACCTCATTATTCATTACTAACCACAAATAACATTTCAGTGACTGTCTTTCTAAAGAGGACATAATTTTACATAAATGGAATCCTGATTAGAGAATTTTTACTTGTGTTTTTCACTCAACACTATGTCACAAACATCATTCCATGTCAATTATATATTGAGCTATATCAAACTTCATGACTTAAGAATTTTATTGCACTAATGTGCAATAATTTATTATACTTAATCAGTCCCCTGTTGATAGATGTATGGGATGTTTTCAATTTTTGTCCATTAAAAATAGATTTACAAGAAACATTCATGTGCCTACATCTTTTAATCTTACGTGCTATCTCTTGAGGACAAAGTAGTGGGAGCAGTGGGTCAAAGAGTCTGTTTTATGAGTCACTAAACTACATTCCAGAATGGACCATGGATTACAAAGTCCTTCCCTCTATTCAATGCATAACTCCAATGTGTGACTGAAAAAAATAACTTAATTCCTTGAGGAAACTGAAAATATTTTTCTTTATTTTCTTTGATACCTTTCTCATTAAAATATAAGTGTGTCCAGGAACTGAAGTAAATAATTCTCACAAAATTTATTTTCAACAAGGTCTAAGTCTGCAATAGTTGCAAGATTATGTATTCAGTTTTTTAAAAATTAATAAAAGTTGATTGCTTTTCCCACTAGCATTTAAAACTCTTGTTACATAGGAAAGATTGAAAATGTACTCACTCTGAGACTATCCATTTCTCTGTTATTAAAAGAACTAAAAAGTGAATGCAAAATATGGTAATATTAACTTTAGAAAAATATACAATTCATCAGTTACTATTCAAGACAAAAGCTATTTATCAAAGCATAAAGAATAGGAAAAAAAATTACCACTTTTAGTGACAAAATTGAAAGTAACGCTGTCATCAGATTTAACTGAGCCAAGAGGTTTGTTATATTTAAACAAAGACCCTGAAACTTAATTATTTGTACAGGTTAGAAAGCCTAGTCCCAGAGGGTTTGGCATGGGGGAGATCCAATGTGTGGGAAGAGTAAGTAAGACAGCTTTATTTGCTCTCTAGCTGTAGAAGATGAGTCTACCACTTATAAGACTGACTTAGAGACCAAACCAATGCTGATGCTCAGCCCTAAACCTCTACTAGTCGGAGTTAATCAGTTCTGATGTTGGGTGCGGCTCAGGATCCATATCTTCTAGGAACACTGGTCATAGTCAATGCTGGTGAGGTTCACCATCTCCATTTCTTCTGAAGCCAAGAGGGAATGTGTGCATGAATGATCGTGTGTGGCTCATAGGAAGATAGCTGCTTTGTAAGAATAACTTGGCAACCAGGTCTCAAAGACATTCTTTTTCTTTACTATGAAAATTTATAAGCATTATTTCTCTTCCTTTGTAGTGCATACACACAACTTATGTTACATTTTTACTCTTTATTTTCCTTTTTAAATTAAATCTTTATTATTATTCATTTATGGCCCTTCAATATGTGTTTAATGAATACCTTCTATATGCCAGAAACTGTTCCAAGCACCAAGAATATAGCAGTTAATATAACAAACTCTCTTTCTTAAAGAAGCTTAAATTATAGTTGGAGAGACAGACAATAATCAATTAAATGAATAAATACATATAAGGTGCAGACACCAGAAGAGCTCAATAGATTGAGTGCTTGCCTTGCAACCATGAGGTCTGGGTTTGATTCCCAGCCCCAGCCCGTGCAAACCCATATGTTGAACTGTGGCGCAACGGGTAACTGCTGGGATGGCAGTGAAAGTTCTTGCCTCCCACTCAGGAGGCCTCCAATTTGGTTCCCACCCCACATGGCCCCACATCCACCTGTGTGGAATGAAATGAAGTCACATCTAATGATGTGCAACTATGGAGACTGCTCTGGACCCTCCTCACTTCTCTCTCTCTCTCTCTCACCTTCTCTCACACAATAAAATTTTTAAGAAGCACCAATGTCAGTTTCTCCTGGAAAATATAGTAGGTAAGGGGGATTGAGAATAACAGGAGGGGTGGCAGGGAGTCCCACATCAGATGCCGTGGTCCAGGGAGCCTCTCTGAAGAAGTGATATTTGAGCAGCAGCCAAGGAGTGAGTCATGAAAGAAGAGAATCATGTTTCAGGCAAAGCAAACAGGAGGTAAGATGAGAAGCTGTAGGAGAATTTTTAAGAAATTATCCTGACTCCTGTGTGGAGGAGCCACTTACAGATCTGAAGAAAATTGTCCAATGAGCAGAATTAAAAGAAGAAATCAAGAAATCAAGGCTTTAGGTCTAGATATGTTGAATTTGAGACATCCAAGTGAGATATCAAGTAGGCAGTTTGATATACACAAATGAAGTCCAGAAGAGACATCTGAAGATGTTTATCATGAAATGAATGATATTTCAGGATTGGATGAATTATTTAAGTATCATCTTTCCTAAATACCCATCAGATGCTTGAATCTCCTCCATAATATTGCTGCCCATTGATTATAACTCAAAATCTTACATTTATGAGTAATTTATTCCCCCCACCACTGTGAAGTAGCCTACTCCATGCCAAGACCTTTTCGGGCAGATGAAAATTTTTCTTGATTAAAAAAAAAATCAGCAGTTCTGTAAAATCTATCCACCAGTCCTAGCTCCATCCCTTAGATTCCTGCAAAAGGTGTCTATGCAGACTAGCATGTAGTCAGAGATAGAGAAAGAACATTTTAACTCCTTGTGAGAAAGAACTACTCAACTCTTAGAGCTATCCTAAATTTGGATTTGGCATCTCATAAGGAGAAGAAGTTACAGGATCCAGTAACTGAGGGAGAAATTAGATACAAATTCCAAGGATTCATGCATCAACAAGATTTCTGAACTCCCTTCTGAGTAATGTTCTAATTCTGATAAAGTAAATTACCAGGTTACAGTATGTTAAGTAAATATATCATAGCCTATATTTAATATTGGTTTGGGAGGGTAGATCATTCTGCATGAAAGTATTGTAGGCCTGCTTTACAAAGCCCAGTGCCATATGCTGAATACGGTTTTTATCACTGACATATTTTGAAGTCAGAAATATCAGCAGTCTGGTTCCCACTGGAAACATAATCTCTTTAAGAACTGTATTCCAGCAATAGACATCTGGTGGAAAGAATAAATTCTTCAGCTTGGCTCCTATTTCAAAGTAGTCATTCTCATAGAAAGTGAAGGGAAGGATTCTGCCTCCTACTGGGGCATCTTAGGGCCCCAAAGAGTTAACTTAAATCAAAACTAAACAAACTTCAAATTGGACATGTGTAAAAAATTATATAGCAAGTTTGCTCTGATCTATTTCATCTTATTTCTAAGTTTAAACCTCAAGAGGTTTATGGTTTATACCAAAATAACCTGTTGGTTTTTCCATAAATTGAGTGGAATTAATGAGAAATAAAATGTGAGAATTTATGTATTTATCCAGGGTTTTAAATGATCACCAAACTCAGAAAACAGAATTTGATTTCAAAAGTACTGAAGTAGTGGACTTCAAATAAATGCTTCAACCTGCTTATTTTCAGTGGACCATGAAATACCTACATTCATTCATTTATTCAGCAAATATTTCTAGAGTTTATTATGGGTTATTAACAGAGCCAGGTACTGAGAAATTTCTTTTCTACCTTTTTGAAGTAAAAAATAGGCTGCAGAATACAACGATGGTGTAAAAAAAAAAAAATGAAGAGACTAGTAGCTCAGTAATTATTGGATATCAACTCAAAACTGTAAAAAGATCATTTTAGTAACTACGTCCTGAGCAAGACAACCCCACCGTGGGAACAGAATACACTATAATGAGATTACTTTTCTGCTGCTATTGCAACAGATGAAATGCAAGCAAACTTTCTTCGGTGCTTTATGTTCTGAAATATGCTGAGATTTCTCTTTCTTAATCTTACATTTTATGCTACATTTACTTGCTACCTGTTGAGCTGGTTATTTTAAAATATAAATAGGTATTTATGCCCTTGCATCACTACATTTTAGTCTAGACTCATAAAATGCTCCATTTGAAAATTACTTAGCCAGGCAATAAAATAATTTCAATTTTATATCCACACACAATTTCTTCCTTTTTAAATACCGTTTTCACAGCTAAGATGGGGATGGGAGATTGGGTTTATGAGAATCATGAGGAGGTGATGCTCTCACAGTTTCGAAAGCCCAGCAGCTGTTGGAGCAGAATTCCTCGCCCTGTACCACCCTAAATCTACAAGTCCTGGCCGGACTTCACAGCCACCCACAATCCCTTTGGCAAATCAGATTTTCACATTACCACACAACTTCTCCCTGTGGACGTATTTGAGCCTTTTAAACTACCAATATCAGAGTGAGCTAGAATTGCTTTTTTTTTTTTTCCTCTTAATTTTTATTTTTCTCCAGAGGGAAGAAAGAAACAATCAGACAATAGAAAGAATTTAAAGGAGGGTTTTGTTTATCCTGATACTTCAAAAGAGAAACCTGAAAAAAAAATATTTCAAAGGCATCCTTACCAGGAAGTTGACCTAAGTCCAGAAGGCTGAGGTAATAGGGCCTCTGTGTTGGTCCTTATCAAAATATACTATGCTTGTTGACAAAATATCCATGAGGCTGTAGCCTGAATTATCTTCTCACTGGGCCCAAACACACCCCACCAAAAACAGGAAGAGGAAGGAACAACAATAATAGCTCTCTGGATTTGGGGTTTTCACTTTTTTTTTAAACACCAGAACTCCTTCTTCAAAGAAAGCATAGCAGGAAGTCTAAAATATAAACCAAAATGACAAAAGTAGGGGGGCTTTCCACTTCAAATGGGGGTGGTGAGAGGGAGGGCCTAGGTACTGAATTTGTACTTGTTCTTATCCTAACTGTGAATCCTTTCTTAAAAATAATCACCATCCTGATTGTTATTTTAATGCAGATCATACAGACAGGCAAGCTTTCCCACATTTTGCTACAGGTGACATCGAATCTAATTACAACGTCCAGTGGGTATCTTTTGATTCTGACTTTAGTCCAGAGCCTGACAGATTTGTCTCCTTGATGCAGTGAGCAAAAGCTGGATGAAATTATAGTTATATTTTTTGAATTTAAATTACATGAGTACATTGTGCTTAAAGCAGCAAAATGGAGGCAGGAAGCGTTGTTTCCCACTTTAAGTCAACATCATGGGTTGATTCTGGAGCCACTCAGTTCGTGAGTTCTGGAATCATAATACCTTGGTTGGAATCTATCTCTATAACTGTTAGCTGTGGAAGAAATTGTCAACCCCTTTCAAAGCCTCTGTTATGACCATTTATAAAATGTGGATAATAACAGTGCCTACCTCACAGAGCTCCAAGAGTATTAAATGAGTAAAGTTCTTAGCATGTAGTAAGTGCTCAACAGGTATTAGCGACTGCTATTAATGGTAGTGACGTTGCGTTCTGCCCTGTGGGGACGGTGCCAGAACAAGTGGTTTCTCAACTTTAGCACAACCAACTAGTGTGGAACTGGTTTTGATGCATAATAGACAACGTTGGCATGTCAGTGACTCCAACAACCAAACTTCTGGTAGCCGTCTGCCTACCACCCACTATCAGACCCTCTGGTTCCTACAGCACGGGAGGCAGTGCCGGCTGGTAGACTCCAGTGGTAGGCAAGAGCTCCTTCGTACAGCTCTGAGGATGCGGGTGGCCTCTTTAATCGGGCAAGGCAAGGTCTCTGAGACAGTCAAGAGTCCAACATGTTCTGGAGTACAAAGGGAAAGAGAAGGAGGTAAAGCAATGAGAGGCAACAGGACCAGATTATGAGAGTCTTACAAGCTATTCGACAACTTTTGACTTTGAGTCAGAGTGAGATATAAAGCCATTGCAGGAATCTGAGAAGTGAACAAGCATCAGCTTGGTTGAAGTAAATGTCTCAGATAAGACTTGAAGCCAAGTGGTCCATTAGTTCTACGAGACTCAGCATTCATACAAGGTCAAAGGAACAAACTGAGTGTGGTCTTGGTAGTCAAGCACACTACATTCAGGTCACTCACTGTGATCTCAAAGTAGATTTTGCAGGTATTTTATAGTATTCAAATTGTAGACATCGTTAGAAGCTTCTGGATAGTTGTCAAACTTCCTTTAGATGCTGTGTTGCTCTAACATCATTTACTGAGTTGTAGGGCTATGAGATACAGGTCAGGTGTAAAAACCATGAAGTTTAGTACAAATCTGAAGCAGTTAGAAGTTGGTGTTTGTACATTCATGGGTCACTGAAAGTGCTAATGGAATCCTTCGAATTTGATAAAACCAGAAACTAGGAAAAGCTGAGAAATGTTGGAAACCATTCAGTGACAACCACTCTCAAACCAGAGATTCTATATGTTTACCTCAGATTTACAACGAGTTCAAGCCTTCTGAAAGACAGGTGCCTTACAGCAAATATCTGCTGATGGGTTTAATTTTAATGTAATGTGTCAGTGTTTCCTAGTCTCTGGATCAAAAAGCCAATCCCATCTATGAGGCTAGCTCTGTCACAAACACCCAATGAGATAGCTAATATTTTCTAAGAACAGGCAGTTACATGCCCCTTTACTCTCTCTATTGTAGGAATCTATTCCGATATCTGGTCACACCACCCAAGAGATGACCTGCAGAGTAAATGCTCAATCTAGAATTAATATATCAGAAATACTCACAATGCCTTGTGTGTTGAAACACCAAGTGAAACTTCTAGAAAAGTTATTAGTTTAATTAAAACATAGCTATTTCTTCATAGTGGTCCCTAACCAATAATACAGTTTTAAAAACTGAGACTTCACATTTATCTGGCCTATTGCCTCCACATATAATGAAGTTAAAGTCCAAAGAGGTTGGGGATTTCTTGTGGGTCTCAAAGCAAGTTAGTTGCAAAGCCACAACTATAATTTACGTTCCATGACCCTTAGCTTAGCTCAAGGATTTTTCCACTTCATAATGCTTCCCTCCCAAGTTGTGTCAATCCATTAAAGTTCTATAGGGGAAGCTGGGATGGCTCAGTGTGTTAAGCACTCGCTTTGCACTCCGGGGATCCAAGGACCAAGTCCTGGCCCCAGCCCATGCAGACCCATATGCTGAAATGGGGTGTGCTTCCATGTGTGGGAGGCCCCCAGTTCAGTTCTTGCTAGGGTGAGACTTCCATGTGTGGGAGGCCCCTTATTTGGCCCCTGGTTTGAGGGGACATGCCTCCCATGCTGGAGGCCCCTGGTTTGGTTCCCATCCTGCTCAGCCCTCAGCCACATGTGTGTGAAATGAAACCATGTTGAAAGCTGATGACATACAACTATGGAGACTGCTCTGGGCCTACCTTTTCTATCCATCTTATTCTGTCTCTGTCTGTCTCTGTCTCTGTCTCTCTCTGTCAAAAACAATAAAATAAATCTTTAAAAAAGTACTATGGTAGGAAGCAACAGAAATTTTCTTGGCAAACATAAACACAAAAGGGAGGATTAATTGAAGGGATATGGGGGAACCACAAATTGGAAGAAAGAGATAAAAAACTAGTCTTGAAATAGACAGAACCAGGTTATATGAAGTACTTACACACTGAAAGCTATAAGACATTGTTAAAAGAAATTGAAGAAGACACAAAGAAATGGAAAGATATCCCATGTTCATGGATTAAAGAATCAACATAGTTAAAATGGTCATACTACCCAAAGCAATACACAGATCCAATGCAATTCCCATCAAAATCCCACAGATTCTTTCAAGAAATAGATTTAAAATATATATATATATATCATCAAAGTTTTGTGGAACCACAAAACACCTTGAATCACCAAAACTATTCTAAGAAAAAAGGATAAAGCTGGAGGCATCTCCTGCCTGACTTCAACTTGTACTACAAAGCCTCAGTAATCCAAACAGCTTGGTATTTGCAGAAAAACAGACACATGGACCAATGGAACAGAATTGAAAACCCAGAAATAAACCCACAAACATATGGACAGATTATTTTTGGCAAAAGAGCAAAAAATATACAGTGGGGAAAAGAAAGCCTCTTCAGTAAATGGTGCTGGGAAAATTGGAAAACCACATGCAAAAGAATAAATCTGAACTGTGATTAGTCACTGTATAACAAAATTAACTCAAAATAGATTAAAGACCTCCAAATAAGATCCCAAACAATAAACTATATAGAAGAAAACATTGACACTAAACTTATAAACCTTGGGTTCAAGGAGGACTTTATGAATCTGAACTCAAAGGCAAGAGAAGTAAAAGCACAAATAAATGAATGGGACTTTATCAAGCTAAAAAGCTTCTGCACTGCAAAGGAAACCATCAACAAAACAAAGAGGCAACCAACCATTGGGAGAAAATATTTGCAAACAATGCCTCTGATAAGGGGCTAATACCTAAATATATAAAGATCTTGTACAACTCAACAACAAAAAGCCAAGCAATCCAATTTAAAAATGGACAGAAAACCTAAACAGACACTTCACCCATGAAGACATACAAATGGCCAACAGACATATGAAAAAATGCTCAATTTCACTAGCAACTAGGGAAATACACATTAAAACCACAATGAGATACATCTCACACTTGCTAGAATGGCTATAATCAACAAAACAAGGAATAACAAGCGCTGAGAGGCTGTGGAGAAAAAGGAACCCTTATATATTGATGGTGGGAATGCAAATTGGTACAACCGTTTTTGGAAGACGGAATGGAGATTCCTCAGAAAATTGGAAATGGAGCTATCATATAACCCAGCTACCCCCCTCTGGGTACCTACCCCCAAATACTTGAAAACCTTAGTCCATAAAAACATATGTACCCCATCGCAGCACTGTTCACAGTGGCCAGAACATGGAAACAACCGAAGTGCCCCTTGATAGAGGACTGGATAAAGAAGCTGTGGGACATACATACAATGGAATACTACTCAGCTATAAGAAAAGATGAAATTCTGCCATCTGCAACAACAGGGATGGAACTTGGAACATCATGCTAAGCAAATTATTATAGACAGAAAAAGCTAAGAACCATATGACTTCACTCGTAAAGCAACAAAGAAACAAAATTTTATGGACAGAGTCAATAGTTTAGTGGTTACCTGAGGGTAAGGGGGGAGATGGGTGGGAGAGGAAGGAGAGGGAGCTAAATATATAGTGAGGGAAAAAGTTGTACACCTGCAACCTATGTAATTTTAACTAACCAATGTAACACTAATACGTTTAACAATAAAAAAAGAACTCCAGAAAGTTTTTGCAGCAAACATGGCTGTGACCCTTCCCCAGACCCTAACACCAATTGCATTAAGGAGCTCCAACAATTTCTTCCAAACTTGCATCATTGCACGATTATGCCAAGTTGCACAAGACTCTGATAATATCGTGTGCTTAACTCTTGGTGGTTCTTGAATGATAAGAAAAAGGATCTGATAGGAGACTCCAGGAGTTATGTAGAGTCTATAATGGCAGATAAACACCTGGGTTTACCACAATACTGAGACTGCACACAGTGGAGAGAATTTGTTTCCCTAAATACAATCAAAGTGCAGGTAGGAAGGGGTATTAGTGCTGAGTGGTCAACAACTGATAAATGTCTACCACAAGATGAAATGCATGCATGAGACCTTTCACAACATAAAGAAAAAACAAAACAAAACTACAGAAGAAAGCTCCTATAAAAGTGATAGTTAAGTACAGTTGATAAAATTATAGCAATTCTAAGAATGACAAATAGTTAAGGATTTATTTATTGGCTAACATGGTGCTAAATTAGAAGCATGGGGGATGCTGGGACAGCTCAGCAGGTTGAATGCTGGTCTTACAGACACATATGGTGAACTGGGGTGAGCTTTGCATACCCGGGGCATGGACCCTCAGCTCACGAGGGTGTGCCTCCTCGTGAGAAGGCCCCTCACCTGTTCCTGCCCTGTGCAGCCCTGCCCCACCTGTGGAATGAAACTGTAGAAAACTAATGATGTGCAACTATGGAGACTCTTCTAAACCCTCCCCCTTCTCTCTGCCTGTCTGTCTGTCTGTCTCTGTCAAAAACAATAAAAACAAATCTTCAAATTAGAAACATGGTTAGAACGCTTAAGTTGCTTAATTTTCATAACTCTAGGGCATAAATGGGAAGAAATACTAGTAAATTTATAGGCTCTATTAACTATTTCAAAGACTTAAGACAATGATGTCATTGTTTACACCATAAGACAGTACCTGGTTTGAAGATTTACTGACAAAATTAATAATAGATGGTAGTCCAGAAGTGAGTAGATGTGAGTTATGATTGTCTGTGAGGTTAATCTGTGAAACAAGGAGAAAAGAATTTGTATTCCTCTGTCATTCAGGCCTGTAAGTGAGTGGTATTTCTTATTCCCATACTTTCGCTAACATGCTGGGGTTTATGTCAATAGAATGAAGAAGAGAAGTTAGCAGCAGGCTCACCAGCTGGTCTGAAAAAACTTCACAATGTTTCAAAGTACACTGACAAAGCCCATTTAACAGCAGGATTGTGGTACCCAAAGACTGATGCCTGAATTGAAAATAGATTTCAATGCAGGCTCCAGAGTGGTTCTGCTAGGTAGGAAGTGGGACACACAGCAAGAGGGGCAGGAGGTAATACGATCAATATGATCAATAGGGTATCCCACCACCCATGTCCACTCCCCAGGGACTGCCCAGGCCCAGCCCCCAGAGATGAATCTTTCTGTCAAAATCTCCCAGCAAAAGGGAGATAAGACCCCAACCAGAATTAGCTGGTATTGGGTGCTTGCGCAAACAGTTGGACCTTGTCCTTATCCTGACCCCCAGCCTCATTATAACGTAATTATCATAAAATGACCATAAGGTTTGCCTTCCACCCCCCACCCCCATGGTTTTTTCTGTATGCATTCTGGGTAAGGACATGCGCATAAAGAAAATGGTTACATAACCTACACGTGCCAATCAAATGACCTAAATCTGTATGTCAGATGTCCCAAGGCTATATGTCACACTCAGGGCTGGCATAAAACTCGAACCCCAAACCTCTCTTGGCTTGGCCCATTTCTCTCTTGAAACATATTTCAATAAAACTTCCCTCCACTTTCTTTTGTCTCACTAATCTGTAATGCCTTAATGCATCAGCAGGAATGGAGTTTCCCGCTGCCCCATCCCCTGTAGTGACAGTTCTACGGAATCTATGAAACAGAGATCCTGGAATTCTGATGTCATTTTTTTGTGCTCACTGCTCAATCACACTCCCTTTGTTTCACTAAAAAAGAAAAAACAATTTATTCCATGTCTATCAATTCCAATTTTCTTCCTTAGTCACCCCTCAAGTTGAAATTTTTCTTGTCATAAATAAAAAATCAGTTGGGTTCACTCATAGACTGTCCTGTCAAGCATAAGAAAATATCACTAACCACAGAGAGTGAAGACTACACTCTGAAACAAAAGAAGCATCTATTTTCCTGCCCCCAGACATCTGCAAGCAGTTAAGGTGATGTAATAGTTCTTTTCCTCTGAGCATCAATTGCTAAGCCACTTGTTCAGTTTTCAGTACTAGTCACTTCCCTACACAGACTCAGGATTTATACTAAATGAGAATTACTCCCAAGACTAGCTCTTTTTAAAATAAGGCTTTGGCTAGATTCATCTAACAAGCCATGATGAAAATCACCATTTATATCACATTTGTTTCATAGGTCCCAACAACTAAGCCCTACAAAAAGAAAAGCGTTCTTATTTTCCTATATATACCTAATTGAAGGCAAAGCTTAAAATGAGATAATAACCACAATTTTCCAATCATCCAAGGAATAAGTACGGTGAGTGTCGGGGGAGGGGAGGGTAGCAACTATAAAAACAACAGATCTTCCCATCATAAATAGGAACACCATATGAGGTGCCTGAATTACATTACAAACCACCCATGATCTTACAACGTGTCACACTTCAAAGAAGCCCAGATACATTTTCAAGTGCAGCCATTAACACTTTCAATTAGCTTTGATGTCAGGTTTATCTTAAGTTTGTGACTGTTTCTGAATATGCTGTTATTTTAAAATTCAAGTTATTACAGCTTTCCATTTCAGAAATGGGCATATGATAAAATGCCATGCATGATCACTAACTACTGGTTTAGTTACATCCCGCCTTGTTCGTGACAACCTTAAGACAGCTACTTAAGATACTCAAAATAAGGTGAGAAACAAAGAAACGAACAGGAGATGCAAACATAAAATAGAGGTGAAAACAAGGCTAGTTCACCAAACGTGTGTTTCAATACTTCCAAGAATAGTACTTCCTGTGCATGATGAGATTTCTCAAAGGTTCAAGGACATCACTGAATAAAGCCACATGGAATTGACTTTGTGTGAGCAATGCTACTCATGCCTTCACCTTGTGGTAACTTTCTCCCACTTTTTAATCTGTGCTATGACTTTAAAACTTTTAGATTAAACACAAATAATGCTTTAAATACAGTACACAATAGAAAGCCATAATTTTATTTTTTCAGGTCATTAACCCCTCCAGATTCCATTAGAAATATTTTCCTTAATCCCAGAAGCTAGTACCACTATCATACAACTATCAAAAGTCATAGTAGGTCCTTTGAAGCTTTCTAAGTCTTTCAAAGTGTTTCTAAAACTCAGAGTGTGAATTAATTAAACCATTTTCTCCCTCAATTCAGTATGGAAAGTTCTATGTACCACCATTCTGACTCCAGTCAGTCTTACAAAGAGTGAGGCCTTAAGTGTCCTGGCCAGCTAAAAAGTCATTCATTCATTTTCTTTTTTATTGACTAAAAATTTTTTTAATTTTTAAAAATTTATTTTATGGTTTGAAAGAAGGTGAGAGAGAAAGAGAAGGAGGGAGGGCCCAGAGCAATCGCCATAGTTGTACATCATTAGTTGTAATATATCTGCTGTAATTTCTGGAAAAGTTTTCTTGATGAAATGGAAGACTTAGGCTCTGCAAAGGATGAGCTAGACCACTACCAAGCAGCTAGATTCTTCCGTCTTGAGATCTTGTATGTAAGAAAAACCTCTGTTGAAGCCACCCAAGGTCAAATTTTCTATTATTTGAAGCCTAAAGCATTCCTAACTACATCAGTGAAATCTCAGTCTATTTGAAGAAATGGACACAGATAACCATAAAATACAAAGCAAAAAAGAAGTGGTCTTAGAGAGACTTCAAAACAGTACTATTAGCTTTGAGGAATCAAAAGCATTTCCATCTCTAGGTATCATTGAGAACAAAGAGATGGATGAGGGAAAAATTGGGAAGGGAAAAAACTGGGAAGATCTTTGCTGTTGTGTGTATTTGTTCCACTAAATCTGCTTTAGCAGTAATTTGAGGCAATTCTTTCTTATCAAAGCTTAGACCACAGAACTGTCATCCTGAAGAACCAGATACAATGGCAGTGGGTGGGGCAAGAGGAAGAGCAATGAGAAAGCAACTCTGTTTAATACTTTTAGGATCCTCACTATGAACCATATTTAGGGGGAGAAGAGAATTTTTAGGAAGTGTTGGTAAATGTTGAATGGAATTGCTCCTTTCTTTTTTAGACACTTTAATATTGATTGATATTAGTTCTTAGAGCTGTTGGAAATGGACATACGTTCTATTGAATGAAATACTGCACAAAGCAAAAACCTTAGGCAAGTTAAGAAAGGCCAGGATGTTCGAGTTTCACGTGCATCATCACGTTTAATCATAACAATCACTACTCGAAAGACCTGTTTGTTATTGTTGTTGTTGTTGTTGTTTAATACAGGGAACTGGGGCTCAAAGGACTAAGGACTTTGCCTCAGCTCATATCTTTAGAAAGTTGCATAGTGAAAATAGAATAGACTTCCCAAAATATTTTCTCTTTCAACTATAATATGTGGCCTGGAAAAAAGGGGAGTTGAGAAAAATAGGAAAGAGGTAAATACTAATAGAACTGAGAGAAAATAATTCCTTAGAAATTTCCATGAAATTTCATCATATATAATCAGAAACCCAAAGGAAGGTTTGTTGCTCTCTATAGAAAAGGCATGCATAGATAGATTATAGATCAATAGGTGATAGATAGATAGATAGATAAGATAGAGATATAGATAGACAGATGATAGGTAGATGGATAGATAGATATAGATAGGATATATAGATGATAGATAGATAGATAGATAGATAGATAGATAGATAGATATAAAAAAATAAACCACATAGTTTTACTGTTAGGTGAAAAGTAGCTACATGGGGATGCCAGCAGGCTGGCACTTGCTTTGCAACCGTGAGGCTGGGTTTGACTCTCGGCCATGGCCCAGGCAAACCCACATGCTGACCTGCAGCACAGCTGGTAACCACTGGGATGGCTTGGCAGTGAAGGTTCTCGCCTCCCATGTGGGAGGCCCCCAGTTCAGTTCCTGCCCCTACAAAGCCCCACATCCACCTGTGTGGGATGACACCATGTCACAACTAATGATGTACAACTATAGAGACTGCTCTGGGCCCTCCCTCCTTCTCTCTCTCTCTCTCTCTTTCTCTCTCTCTCTCTCTCATATCTTCTCTCAAAACAATAAAATTTAAAAAATTTTTAAGGTAGCTATACTACTAACTATGCTGGTGACCTTGAAGAATGTACTCAGTACCTCTGGGTCTCACTATGAGGACTCAACATAAAATATTTAGCTACAGTGCCTGGCATGTTGTAAATTTCAAAACTGTTAACTATTACTATCCTCATGGTTACTCTAAGTATTTCTCTTTCTCTACCCTAATCAGCTCTCAACTATGAGCGAGAATTTGTTGTTGTACTTTCCTTCTGTTCTTTAAGAAGATTGGTTTCCAAGAGGTTAAAAAAGAAAACGAGATACCTATAGGTAATGGAAAAAAATAATAGCAGAACAGTGTGCAACAAGAATGATCTTGGATCATCACCAAAATCAGCAGGACTTCACTCCAGGGCCAACAAATAACATTCATGCCACTCTTGTGGCTGCAAAGGAACCTATCATGCAGGGAGACTAACAGCAAAACCAGAAGGTCACAAAGGAAAAGGCCTCCCACACTCTATGAAAATGAAATGAGATCATTCATTCCTTTACCTGATGTTTAGAACACTGAGTGGACACAGTTTTTTAAAGTAAAGTATATGGGCATGCCATGAAGTTTTATTTTGCATGACGCTATACCTGAAACATTTTCCTTAAAATATCTAGGCTGATTTCCAAAATATCTCTGAAATCCCCCTCCCCCCCTCAAAATTCCTAAACTTGCAACAGTTGCAAATAAACTCATTGTTGAATTCCTAGAAATTCATCCTTAAAGCTTAATATAATTGTAGTTAACCGTTTATAGACTATTGAATGGCTAGATAAAAAATGTCCACTAAGCAAACACTCGAATGGTTGAAGGCAGATGCATAGCCTGGTCTATACAAGGTTGGAAAAAGGGCTCCAATAAGACAACTGATGGCTGAGAGGAAATCCTCAGGGAATGAACTATGAGACACAAAGGAAATCTGCAGTAGATCCCTAAGAAGAACAGGCTCTTTGACTGAGAGCCTCTGGGTCCCAAACAAGGCTCGTGAGGAGCAGACCACCCAGAGGGGAGAAGTAACAACTGGCTCCTAGTGACACAGTCTCTAATGCGTTCCAGCTCTGGACCATTCCTGGGCTTCCGATTTTCTTTCTCTCCCTTGGTCTTAGTGTTGACTCTGGGCCCTAAAATCCCATCTAGTATGAACACAGTGATTTGTTCACATAGAAGTATGTTAGGTTTCAGATACATCATTTCAGAGCTGGGAAGGGTTTGGGAAGGTTGACCCAGCACAGATCAATAGTCTCCTCACTTGGGTGCCGTCGACACAGACAGTCAAAAACCAGGAGTACCACCCAAAGGCTATGGGGTAGCTGGAGAACTGGGAAAGCTGGCTGGAAATAAAAATAAGAGAAGGGGACGGCAGAGAGAGAACAATGAAACAGAAACACAGTGGGGAGTGGCAGCCATAACTGCCTTAAGCCTTTCTCATAGCACAGATGAACCAAAGTCTAGTCTACCCCTGGACTTTATCTAAACCAATCTGTACATGACTGGATACCAGAGCTTTAAAAGAAAAATGGTGGTTGGAGGAAACCTCAGTCTACCCCTTTGTGGATCCTACATTGCCAATCAGTGCTTTGGTAATAGACGGGGAATCAAATCCTCCCAGATTCTCAACTAGGAAAGTGGGATATGAGTTCTTCCATTACACTACCACTATCTTCCAAAGTAATACACTAATACACAAGAGTGATCATTTAATTAATAGTTTGCAGTTTTCAGAGTAATAAACTGTATATATGCAATGGAACATTACTTGGTTCTAAGAAAAGATGAAATACTGCCATTTGTGACAACATAGATGGAACTTGAGATCATCCTGCTGAGCAAAATACGTCAGACAGAAAAAGTCAGGAGCCATATGACTTCACTCACATGTGGGATATAAAACTGAAAGCAACAAAGGAATAAGACGCATGGACAGAGAAAGACTCGTGGACACAGACAGCTGTTTGTTGGCTATCAGAGGGGAGGAGGGGAGGGGAGTGGTGGTTGACAGGGCATCAAATGTGTGGTGATGGAAGGAGAACTGACTCTGGGTGGTGAGCACACAATGCAGTGCATAGGTGATGTATCATAGAGTCTTATACCTGGAATCTATATCATTTCACTAACCAATGTCACACCAATGCATTTAATAACTTCATTAAACTTCATACTTAAGGTTCTGAAATCAGACAGCCTGAGATCCAATACTACTTATTAGCTGTGCAACACAGGGCACGTTAGTTCATTCATTTGGCACACATCTACTGAGCCATAATAGGCTGGACACTAGAGATACTGCAATGAACAAAACAAAAATCCCTCCCGAGCTCATGGAGCTTAATACACTAGTCGGGGACATAGACAGTGACTAAATAAGTACATATATGCATAGTAAACCATGAAAGGTGCTAAAGAGAAAACATATAGAGAAGGGAGCTAAGCAGTGCTGGGGGAGTGAGACTGTAATATCAGGTAAGGTGACTGGGGAAGACTTCCATAGGTGATTTCTGAGAAACGCATGTGAAGGAAGGAGCCATGGAAATAGCTGAGGGAAGAGTGCTCAGGAAGAGAAAGTGGCCAACATCACGGCCCTAAAGAGAGCAGAAAGGAGGGTGCACAGAGCCCACAGAAACTGACTGGAGGAAGCAAGAGAAAGACTGAAATGAGGTGAGGACAGAGACAACCCCGGCAGAAAGACTGTAGAACACAGGTGGATTTTGGCTTTTACTCCGAGTAAGATGGGAAACCACTAAAAGGCTTTCAGCAGGAATGACAATTCCCACTCCAGTTTCAACAGGATCAATCTGCCTAGTGTCTCTTAGAACAGATTCAACAGAGAGAAGGGTAGAAATGGGGAGACTCATCAGGAATCCATTACAATAATAATTCTGGCAAAGAGATGATGGCTTATACTCATCAACATCTCTGTGTGTCTTTTTTCTCACCTACAAAATGGGAATAGCAATGCTCACTGTTTGGGCTAGTTAGTGAGATGTAGCGTGAGTCGAGGTAAAGCCCTTAGAACAGTGCCTGGCATATAACAAACACTCAAATGTTAGTTGTTACGTGGTCTTCTTTGAATCTCATAATTAGCCCCATTTTATGGCAAATGGAGCTTAGAAAACTTAAATGACTTGTCTAAAGTCACAATTTTTTGAAAGTGTTATAGGCATGACTTGTTCATGAAAATTAAACCTGTGTGTTTAAAGTTTGACAATTTGCTGCTATTTTCAAGGGAATAACTTATTCAAACTCATTCTAGTCACTAATATGTGCTCTGACTCTGTTCATCAGCTTAACCAGTCACCAAACCAGGCCCTCTGCTAACATTGGGCTGCAGAACAAGTGGGTCTAATGGATAGAAAGAGATGGGGAGAGCATAGCATTGCTCCTAGTTTGAGGCCCAACCTGAGAGTTTAGAGAAGATAAACATGAGAGACTTTAGAAAAAAGGGAATAGAAAGAAGGCAAAACACAGAAGGTCTGACAATTAAATTCACAAATTTTCCACTGTGCTCTTACATTGGCAGAACTGTACAAACAACTCAGTAAGGTTTCATAACCTTGGCATATCAGTGCCTCACAGCTGTGTTCATGTTGACATGTAGTGGTGGCTTTCTGAATGGCATTCATTATTGTTGTTGCCTGTTTTTGTCTGCCATCCTGAGGAATGGAGCTTGAATTAGAGAATGAACAAACATTAAATTTCTTGTTCAAGTTGGCAAGAGTGGAAGTAGAATCAGGGATGTGTTAGTCCAAGTTTATGGGAATAATACCACGAAGAAAACGGCAGTGTACAAATGGATTAAATGTTTTTCTGAGGGGAAAGGAAGTGTCATTGATGAGAAGAGGTCAGGGCAGCCAGTAACAAGCAGATCTGATGAAAACTGCAAAAATGTATCAAATTGTGTGTCAAAAGCATTAGCTGGGGACGCCAGGATGGCTCAGCTGATTAAGTGCTCGTCTTGCAGCCCTGGGGTCTGAGGATCGAATCCCAGACAGAGCCTGTGCGGAACCATATGTTGAACAGGGGTCTGACCCCAGTTTGGTTCTCACTGGGGTGAGCTTCCCATGTGGGAGGCCCCTGGTTTGGCACCAACCGGGTTCCCACTGTGCCACACCCCCGCCCACTTGTGTGCAATGAAACTATGGCAAAAACTGATGACGTACAACTATGGAGACTGCTCTGGGCCCTCCCCTTTCTCTCTGTCTCTCTCTGTCTCTGTCTCTCTCTCTGTCAAAAACAATAAATTTTTTTTTTTTTAAAAAAAAGACATCAGCTGACTGTGAGAAGCATAGCAGACCAAGTCAACATCAACAGAGAAACAAGAAAATCTTAACTGAAAGTCCTGGCATAAGAAAGCTCTGTGCAAAAATAGTCCCAAAGGAGCTCACTGATGAATTAAAGCACAAGAGAGCCAGTTTGCCAAGACCTTTTGGAGAGACAGGACAACGTTTTGGGCCGATTCTCACTGGTGATGAAACACGGGTGTACTAATATGACCCTGAAACAAAGTGTCAAAGTTTCCAATGGAAGTCAGCCAATTCTCCTCAACTGAAAAGTTCTGTCAGTCCAAATCAAGAGTCAAAAAGATGTTGCTAACCTTTTTTAATATCAGAAGGATGGGAAGACAGTATGGCTCAGGGGAAGCCAGGATGGCTCAGTAGGTTAAAAGCTTGCCTTGCAGCCCTGGGGTCTGAGGAATGAATTCTGACCCCAGTCTGTGCAAACCCATAAGCTGAACTGGGATGTGCCTCCAGTTCGGCTCTCACCAGGGTGAGCCTCCCATGTGGGAGGCCCCTGGTTTGGCCTCCAGCTCAGCCCCCAGCTCACGGGGGCGAGCCTCCCATGTGGGAGAACCCAGCCCGGTTCTCACCCTGCACAGCCCCCACCCACCTGTGTGGAACAAAACCATGTTAAAAACTAATGATGCACAACTATGGAGACTGCTCTGGCCCTCTTCCCCCCCCCTCTCTTTTCTCTGTCTCTCTCTCTGATAAAAGCAAAGTATATCAAAAAGATGGTTCATTATGAATTTGTACCAGCTGGACAAAGAGTCAACCAAGTTGACTATCTGGAAGTGCTGAAAAGGTTGCATGAAAATGTTAGATGAAAATGACCTGAACTTTCACTAACTCATGGTTCTTGCAACATGACAACATACCAGCTCACATGGCATTGTCTGTGAGGGAGTTTTTAGCCAGTAAACAAATCACTGCATTGGAACACCCTCCCAAAGCACCTGGTCTGGCCCTTAGTGACTTTTTTCTTTATCTGAAGAGAAAGGAAATATTGAAAGGAAGACATTTTGATGACACTCAGGACATCAAGGGTAATATGATGATGGCTCTGACGGTCATTTAAAAGAGTTCCCAAATTGCTTTGAAGGGTGGACTAGGTGCTGGCATCAGTGTGTAGCTTCCCAAGGGGAGCACTGTGAAGGTGACCATAGTGATATTCAGCAATGAATTATGGAGCACTTTTTCTAGGATGAGTTTGTGCACTTAATTGTCAGACCTTGTATGGGCACTTAGTAAAAGCAAAAAGAAAAGTAGGGAAAGCTTAAATCCTAGAGGCAAATTTTACCTTCTTCAAAATCCTATTCAGGGCTGTCCCCAGATCCCTTCTCATACCCTATAATTTTCATGAATGACTTTGCTTTTGACCTGCTCCAAATTTTTCACATCTCTCTTTAGCATGAATAAAATTCAGATGACTGATAATATGGAGAAACCACTACAAGTGCAGATGAAACACAGATGAAGTGCACCTAAAATTAAGACCAATTAAAGAGTACAATCACTGTAATCAGGAGCCAATTAAGGAATAAGAGGTATTTTTCCTTGGATTGAGTTATTCATGTTAATTTTTCAGAACAGGGGACATTCTTTCCCTTTCAAATTCCTCTTTTTTCAAACGATGGCTCTAACTTTTTGCTTTATTTGTTCTGAAAAAAATAAAACTAGACTAACAAGGATATTCTTAATATAAATGAGTCATTCTTGTGTTGTACAATATCACAACACAACTTTACTATTTTTGCCTGCACCTACAGTATAGTGTCTTGATCCACGAGTTTGCACCTCCTCTTCATTAGAAAGCTTAATGGGTGCTTATATTCATTACCAGAGGTAATCCTGGCTTAATTAGTGTCCAAATTTATATGTCCTCCCTTGTAAAGATAAGCCCTTGGAAATTAACAAAAATGTCTTCTAATTTATGCAAATCACCATAATCAGATTTGTTGTTAACTTTATGTGCATTAAATTTCTATTTAGGAAATGAAGAGAGCTAGGCCAAAGCCAGAGCATGCACGAATCCAAGCCAGACAAAGAAATCCTCATTCCTAATAACAATGTGAGGGGCTCATGGGGCTGCACACACAGACAAGACTTTTTATGAATTTGATGGCATCTGAAGCTAACAAGGCCATCTTCAAGTTATTTCATAGCCTCTCCAGTTAAATTGAATCTGAAAGACTGTGCCAGACACCTGGGGGTTGTAAAAATGTCAGACCACAAGCCGAATAGTAAAGCCAGTATTAGTGGGGGCAGCTCATTTTTATTGAACAGAGAAAATTAAAACAAGAAATCTCCCAACCCCCACCAAGGAACCTTGACACCTAAAGAAGTACAACATCATAATAACTGATATTCAGTCATTTTGCCACATCCTTAATGGATTGTTAGAGAATATCTTCCAAATATTTGCCAATAATGCAGCAGTCATGTTTTTAAAAATGATTTTCTTTGGTAAATGTAATTAGGGAATTTGAGCAGGGATCCCAAATATCTGGCTGAAATTTAATTCTGGTGACACAAGCAAGGGCTCCCCAAAGACCTTGTCTCTTAACAGTTACATCTGTTCATCTAATCGACAATGCAGAAGGGAATTGCTGTAATTTGTTTTCTTTGGAGTGCATCAACAATCTGCAAAACATTCATAACCTCATGGCATTAGGGACAGTAATGACATAAATCCGCACCACTTATTCCGGTGAGAACTCACAGTTTCACATAACAGACTGCCTTTTTCCTTGCTGCTTACAGTACACTAATATCTATAAATCTGAAATATATCCTGTTATGGTACTTGTCTAAGCAGGTCCGGGAAATCACATCTATGCTATAGGGGAGCTTCACTTACAGTAAGTTACAATGAGCAGGCAAGAGGAGAAAAATACATTTTGTTTATTGAACCAGATAAAGCATATCAACCGTTCTGTTTCTTGTTTTCTTTTTTAAAGATTTATTTTGTTGTTTTTGACACAGAACGAGAGAGACAGAGAGAAGGGGAGGGCCCAGAGCAGTCTCCATAGTTGTACATTATTAGTTTGTGACATAGTTTCATTCCACAGGTGGGGCCACACGGGGTGGGAATCAGGCAGGGCGTTTCCTGCTTGGGAGGCTTGTCCCCATGACCACTCTCAGCAGGAACTGAACTGGGGTGGGAAGCACACCCAGTTCACCATATGGGTCTGCATGGGCTGGAATCAGGACTCGATCCTCTGCAATGCAAGTGCTCAACCCACTGAGCCATCCCAGCTTCACCCTGTTTCTTGTTTTCAAAGAATATCAAGTATCTAAAAATCATTAAGAACAAAAATGTTTCAGTGTCTTTTCCACTTGTCTAGTCAGTTTGTATTAATTTATTCTACAAGTTTGAAAAATAATTAGGTTAAATAAAGTTCGCAATTACTTGCACATTTAAATGTAACTTTCTCATCCTCTACCACTATGATCTGTCTTCTATTTTAAAATGGAACAAAAATTATTCAAGTGGAGTTTGAGTAATTTTAAGCATATAGTTGGAAAACCTTATTTCTCTATATTGTACTGAAAAAAAGGTCTGAAAATTATTTCAACAAAACCCTGTCAGTTTCTCCAGGACTGTTTTACTGAGCAGCTCCCAGAGGGGACATTCACATCATTAGCTAGAAGAAGGCAAGCCCACTGAATCGTGCAGTGTGCAGCCCGTGCGCTCCCACGCGGTGGTGACTCAGATCTTTCCTCCTCTACTAGTCAGGACGCAGACTTCCTGAGCCAATTCCTGAGTCCCCACTCCACAGAGACTCCCTACCATTACAATTCAAATTAGTCATTTGTTCCATTCCATTTTATAATCAATTTCATAGTTCTCATCTATGAATACAAATAATGAGTGAGGGTAGTGTGTTTTCCTATTAATATTGAGAAACAACTGCAGATACCGGAATAGCTCCACGGTTGAGCACTTGCCTCATAGTCACAAGATCCAAGGTTCGATTCCCAGCCCATTCCTGTGCAAACCCATATGCTAAACTGCGGCACAACAGGTAACTGCCAAGATGGCTCGGTGTCAAAGCTTCTTGTCTCCCATGTGGGAGGTTCCCAGTTCAGGTCCTGCCCTGTGTGACCCCCACATCCACCTGTGTGGAATGAAGCCATGTCACAACCAATGATATTCAACTATGGAAACTGCTCTGGGCCCTCTCCTTATCTTTCTGTCTCTCTCTCTCTCTCTCACCTTCTCTCAAGCAATAAGTCTTTTTAAAAAAATTATTGAAAAACTACTAATATGCTAATCACTCTTATTTTAATTAATCCTCAACAGTAAATGTGAGGAGTAATGCTATCACCATCTCCATGGTATAATTAATAAATTAGAACATGGATTTAAATTCAGATTTAATCTCCAAGCACATGATATTTTCCCTAGATAATTTTACCACACTACTATTATAAAAGCAGGATTTGGGGAAGCCGGGATGGCTCAGTGGGTTAAGCACTCACTTTGCAGCACTGGGGACCGGGGATCGAATCCCGGCCCCAGCCCGTACAGAAACATATGGTGAACTGGGAGCTCCCCCAGTTAAGTTCTCTCTCTGTCTCTGTCTCTGTACCTCTCTCTCTCTCTCTCTCTCTCTCTCTCTGTCAAAAAATAAATAAATAAATAAAATATATTAAAAAAAAAAGAAATACATTAAAAAAAAAAAAAAAGCAGGATTTGATAAATAGCTATGGGAAACTCCCCAAGATGTAATGAACAACTGTCGTAAAAATGATACTCCCACATAAAGGAGAGTTTTAAAGTGCTGTCTAGACTTCCTAAGGAAAAGGGCAATGCAGTTGAAGAAGTCCATGGAAAATCCCCCAAAGAAGGCCCTGCAGACATGGGTACAATGAGTCAGGAATGAGAAAATACAGATCGAAGGCACTCGCTAGTAGATGAATCTATGACCAAAGGGCAGTGGACCAAGATTAAGGGAATCAATATCAGAGATTCAAAGGCAATAAAATTAACACTTGCCTGGCTAAAAGAAAATGAACAAAAATAGGATTTCAGGGAAGCAGGAATAGCATTACGAAGGAATACCAGCTGATTGAATCATGGCCTACAACCAGGGGTGAAAGACAGGTTCAAGAGTTTATTTGAGCAAAAATCAATTCTAAACTGGAACCACTTAGGAGTGTTGTCAGCAGGAGCCAGGGAAAAGATATGTAAAATACTGAAGCAAAGAGCAGAAATCATTTGACTGGCTATAGCTAAAGCCTTCCAAGCTCTTTGTGACTGGCTGTCCTTAGCATTTTGATTTCATAACCTTAAGGCATAGATAGGTTTAGATTCTAGTTTTTTTGTTTGTTTGTTTCATGTAGGCCACCATGGACTTAGAGCCATCTCCATCTAATCACTTCAGTTTTTAATTAATTTAATGGCGTTGACCAAATCCCATGTCCTTTTGTCGTCTCATAGCTGGACTACTTTCTGCAGTCCCTCCTGCGGTTACATGCGGCCTGTGTGGTTGAATGTGGCCAATGGAATGAGCATGAGGTGATAGGTACCTCGTTGTGGATTAAATGGTTAAGACCGGTGCATATCTTCTCCCCAGTCTCCTTTCCCCTCTGCTGACTAAATGAAGAAAGCACCCCGCTTCTAGAAGTAGGTAGAGCCCCAGGTGGAAGGAGCCTGGGTCTCTAAATGAACACATGGAAGCCAACCACACCACTGTGACACCAGTGAGAAATAAACTTGTATTACAGCAAGCCACTGAATGCTTGGAGTTTATCTCCTGCAGCTGGGAGTGCTACCCTACAAATGGCTTAGCATTAAGGCCTACAGGAAGGCTGTGTATAGGCTGACACAGGGCTGATAAAAGGGTCCCTGAAACCATTTCATGCTGTAACAGTGGCCTAGCTCCCTGAGCACAGGGGGCCTCCATTCATCCTACTTCTGTCTGCACCAGGCTGGGATCAGCAGTGAGAAGACAGAAAAGTCCTTGCCTTCTTGAGGTTAGATTCAAGAAGTTCATGTAGGAGAATGGAGATAGATGTTAATAAATTTCTAAAAAGTAATTAACTTCAGATAATGAAGTGTTTTGAAGGAAGTAGAACTGATAAAGCTGACAACAGGGCTAGCTACCTCAGTTATGGTGGTCCGGAAGGCCGCTCTGGGAGGTAATTTTTGAGCTGAGAAATAAAGGGTGAAAAGAAGCCAGGCACATACAGATCAGGGAAAGCAGAGACAGCAAGAACAACATCCCCGAGGTGAGAACAAGCTTTGAGTGTTCCGTGGACAGAAAGAAGGCCAGTAGTCCTCCAGCACAGGGCGAGGTGCAGGAGGTGAGGAGGCAGAGGTGAACAAGCAAATTGCACAGGCCCACATAGGCCATACGCGGGAGCTGTTAAGATTTTATTTTTAAATTTATTCCAAATACAATAGGAAGCAATGAAAGCTTTTTAATATTCTAGACTTTATAATCAGTATAATGTGACTTCTTTTATGTTTATATGCTTTAAATGTCTCACATTTTACAGCAAAGTTTTGTACTTTGAACTGGATGAATGGGTATGACAAGGAACTATCCTGATTTTAAGGTAAACAAAAACAAAAATATATCATGACAGACCTGCCCACATACTTTTATCTTGATGGCAGCCAATTTTAACCTGACATTTCCACGAGATGGCATGCTGACCTCACAGCAGCCTTTGAAGACATTTGCCACAATTAATTGTCAATGTCTGTATTTTTTTTAACCTATCGTTAGCCCTCCCGCTGAATAAGCTGATGCTGCAATAGCAAGTTCTGCAGTTGGATGTAGTGAAGAAGTCACTGGTGGTACACTCAGGGTGACGCTGGCTGTTGGTGACAGGAGGTGCTGAGTCATGGACAGCTGAGCGAGGGTGGATATAGTTGAGTTTCTCAAGGACAAGGTCAGGGGTCTCTGCAATCTTCTTAGCTCAGAACCAACCTTGCATAAGTTCCTACTAAGTATCTTGATACCATCCTTTGTGAGAAGTGATGCAAACTTTTTGCTTCTCCAATACTTGACCAACAAAGACTGAGAGCGCATTAACAGAAGATTCTAGGGAGCCTAGTTTCTCCAAAATTGAGTTTTCTGAAGTGATACATTCAACTACTTCCTCAGTCAACTACTTTCTTCTATCCCTATGGTGATATCTGGATCCCTCAAAGTGTTCATATCATCATTTATTGCTGCCATCACAAGTTGATTGATTGTTTTGTTCATTGATCCCAATGGAAGATTCTGAATCTTGCGGGGAAGGGGGTCTGCCTTGGAGGATCTGAGGTTGTGCCCCTCATTGGATTCTTGGTTTTTGCCTTTGACTTTGGGTCCTCAGGTCTTGGTGGGGAGGTCTCTGTATTCCCTCAAGGTTCTCATATTCTTGGGAGCTCAGCACCTCCAGCCCTGACCTGAAGCCGGCATTTCAGCTCAATCAAATATAGAAACTTGTTTTCATCAACAGACATCTATGTTTTTACATATGTTGGCTCCTCAATGCCTGTATTGTTCTCTGTGTTTTGGGGGTGGGGGTGGGGAATTGTTAGGCGTTGGAAAATATGTACTAGGGTGGAGGGTGGGGGCGATTTGTTCCCAGCCTTTCTCAAGGCCACCTTATAATTTGTTTCATATCATTATTCTTCCCTTTGAAGCATTACTGAAAAAAAAATTTTTTTTCAGAAGCCCTGACATTTGTGTGGAGGGAAAGGAAATACCACAGTATATTTTAAATTGCAAATAAACAATGTATTTGCATTGAAAGGACAAATATGTTGGTGCCACTCTCCCATCTGACAAGCCTGATGATCTTGAATGCCAAGGTTAGACATCCCACAGATGGTTTCTGGGGCCAATTCTCTGCCGTCTTCCTTCCTGCATGAAAATTGTGATGTAGACACTTATATGCTGACTTATGATCCTTAATTACTAGTGCACCTGTCAAATTAGTTAGCATTTTATTCAGTTGAATCACTAGCTATTTCCTCTCCTGCCTAATGAAAACCTATGGTGAGCAGTTGGCCTTCATAATCTAATATTCGTTCAGCATATGTAAGTTTCTGTCACTGTGAGTTGATGGAAAAGATTTCTCTCTTTAATTTGTATGTGTGAGTGTGCATGAGTGTGTGGAGAGGTGCACATAAGTATGGGCGTGTGAGTGTGTGTGTAGACTCTGTTCAGATATCTTGACAGTTGTGTATCTTGAAACCTTACCAGTGACATCGGCTGCCTGATAAACCTCCTGTTTCCCAGAGGCACCAAGTCACAAGTGACACTCTGCTAGCAGGTACGGAGCGCCTCCTTTAGTGCCAATGACTGCCTCCCCCACCGCCTTGGTGGCATTGACTCAAGAAGCAAATTCAGCAGCAGAGAGCATCCACCTAACAAGCCTTGCTTCACGGCCCAGAAACTTGGCTCCTTGTCACCAGCACCAGACAAAGCAGCCAGAGGTGGGTCTCAGGATGTTGGAGCCCTGAGGATGATAGCAGATGTCGGAGGGGGGTTTTCATAAGCTAGGTTACACATTTGCATAACGTGTTTTGTACGTTTGTAGCTGTGATTTCAGTGGCAGCCCTATGTCTGCAGTTCAACACACAAGGGACTTTAGAATTATCACCAGAATGTCTTCACAAATTGTCCTCAGACTAGCCGAGGGCTCTACAATGTATGTTTTGAAAGGAAGAATTATAAAACCATAAGATTCTTTAAAGTATGCCCCAATAAATATCCGGCAATACACTTCGCCTTTTGTCCTTTTCGGAAAAGATTGAAACTCAGAAACTTCTTTTAAATTTTTCCAATATTTGTCATTTTTCCTGTTTTGTTTGCTTAAAAACAAAATCACTGCAAAGAAATTTTCAACAGTTTAATTCAATTTCCACAGCAAATTACCCAGCAAAAAAACTTTTGAAAAGACATCATTATGTTTCCAAGATATTTATCTCTAACACAATTTATATTGCTTGCAAAGATTACATATGGTGTTTATTGCTGCCTTTAGAACTATGAGTAATTTGATTAATATAGAAATATTTGAAGAAATAAGCCTAGAAGTCTTGATTATTAATTATACCTATCACAAAACAAATGTCCTCTAATGATTTATTAACTACTGCTGTTAGCCCAAAATGAGTTCCTGGAGAAACTGGATAAAATTACATGGGAAATTACTATTCTGTATGAACTAGATGAATCATCGTGAGTTTGTGTACATGCCCAAGTAAATTATACCCAGAAAGTAGCAAAGAAAGTAATATAACTCATCACTCTTCTAACATGTGATTTTGATTTTCATATTTTAACCTGAGGAGGGTGATCAATAAGAAAGCTTTTAAACATTACAGTTGGTTTTAATGTAAGCATATGTAATAATTTACTTTATTAAGGATATGTAGTTTTTTGTGTAACTTTAGACATTCTCTTCATTATCTATGAATAACATTTTCAAGTTGAAAAATAACCTTTTACTCAAATTTTTGATTTTTCTAACTTTCCAACTAAAAGATGCAGTCTGATTCCATTGTTTACTAATTTTTTAAATGGTTTAAAAACATATTAAATATGGTATCTAAACTTTTATAGGAAAAATTAAAGATATTTTTTACAATTGTTTTATTTCTTCAAAAAAGATAAATATAAACATAAAATTTTAGGCCATGTTCATGGAGTTTATTACACATGCTATTTATGTACAATGAAATTTCATATTGTTAAACATTTTCCAGTGACATAGACAATGCAAAGCAGTGCTATAAACACTCTTCCTACAGTTCAAATACCATCAGGATTTAATATAAAAGACATCTACAAATTTGACTTGTCTACAAATTCATTTGATGATTAAAAAATCTATTTTATGGGGGATGCCGGGATAGTTCAACAAGTTGAGCACTTGCCTTGTCACTGGGAGGTCGGGGGATGGAATCCTGGCTCCGGCTCTTGCAAACCCATGTGCTGAACTGTGACACAACTGGTAACCACTAGGATGGTGGCAAAGGTTCTCTACTCCCACGACGGAAGCCCCCATTGTGGTTCCATGCCTCGTGCAGCCACACTATGGAGACTGCTCTGGGCCTTCCACCCTTCTCTTTCTCTTTCTCTCTCTCTTTCTCTCTCTCTCTCTCTCTCTCTCTGTCATTTTCTCTCAAACAATAAAATAAATCTTAAAAGAACTACATTTTATAGAGAAGGAAAGATTAGATTATTTAAAGGTATGAATAAGAAGGTTCCGGGGTAACAGTTAGATTTTAAACATACCAACGCTAAGGTTTATTGTGAAGATGTAAGTAGATAAAGTATGTGAACATGTTTTGTCAAAGATAAAGTCTCTTTAAATGTTCATTATTTCCTACCCAACAAAATTGATAGGATTCTTGGGAGGATTAAAAAGAAAATAAATATGACCATCCCTTCTCACTAGGAAGGTACAATTTTAACATTAGTTGTCATTGTACTTATTTAATTTCTTCTCCAAATTACTGTATCTTCCATAAAATGGCATGCGCCTGTTAGGGTTTGGTGATACAGACTGACTGTGTGAAAATGCACTTGAGCTCCCAGGTAGTCAAATTCCTCCCAGTGGTCAGATGAGAACCATCATCTCTAGCAGTCTTACAAATGTATTCTTACTCATCAAGTAAGATCATGCAGGCATGTCCATTATGAAAATCCAATATTAAAATAATATGGATACGAATAAATAATGTTTGCGTTTAGTCCTCTTGGACTGAAATAAATTTGGTCCACAGCCTATTTTGTTTGACTCATAAGGAATGATAGGCTTCACATTTTTACAGTGTTAAAAAAAAAAAAAAAAGAATAAAAGGAAAAAAAATGCTACAGAAACTGTATGTGACCTGCCTAAAATATGTACTGCCTGGCTCTTTAAAGAAAAAGTTGACAATCTATGATCTAGGTACTGTAATTACAAGCAAAGTTGTTTCCTGTTTTCTCAATTTAATGAAGGTGTTAAATAAATGTTTGCAGTAATGGATATTTGAAATCTCAATTTCTAATACTTCATTGGGATGCACTTTATGTGCAGTAAACTGCATATACTTAAAGTACATGACTTATGAATTTTCCAATGAAACTATTGCCCCAATCAATACACTAAACATTTCTATCACCTCCAAAAGTTTCATTATTCTTTGAAATCCACCCCTACCTCCACCCCCTTCCTCAGACTGATGTGCTTCTTATTATCATAGGTTAATTTGCATTTTACAGAATTTCATGTAAATAAAATTATAGTACATATACTCTTCTGTCTGGCTTCTTTCATTCAACATGATTTTGAGATTCACCTATTTGTGGTGTGTATTGCAGTTTGTTCCATTTTATTGATGAGGAGGATTCCACTGGATGGATAGATATACCAGTTTGCTTATCATTCACTTTCTGATGGGTACTTTTCTAAGGAAAATACATAGAAGCAAAATCTCTCAGTAATATAGTATTATAATAACTATATGCTTAACTTTATAAAAAAAACTCTCAAATTTTTTTCCAAAGTATTTGTACGACTTTACATTCGCTACAGCAATCTTTGCTCCAAATCCTTAATACTTGCTCTTGTCTTTTTTTTTTTTATGTATGGTCAGCCTAGTCTCACTGTGCTAAATTGAAGGTGTAGTAGGCTGGCCATGTTTGAAATGGGACAGTGCCGTTGTTTTCTGTCCCTTTTTGTTTTTCTTTATTTTATTTTATTTTTGACAGAAAGAGAGAGAGATACAGAGACAGAGAGAGAACCAAACTGTGGCAGCTCCCCAGTTCAGCATGTGGGTCCACCTGGGCCGGAGCTGGGATTTGATCCTCGGTCCTCAGGGCTTCAAAACGAGCACTTAACCCGCTGAGCCATCCCGGCTTTCCCACTATTGTCTTTTTAAAAGCAATTCTAGATGTGAAGTGTTATCTCATTGTAGTTTTCCCAGGAACTAATGACAAAGATTCTCTCCTTAGGGAAGCTGGGATGGCTCAGCGGGTTAAGCACTCACTTTGAAGACCTGGGGACGGAGGATGGAATCCCAGTCCAGGAGGACCCACATGCTGAACTGGGGTGTGCCCCCAGTTCAGTTCTTGCGGGGAGGCTCCCGGCCCAGTTCCTGCCCTGCACAGCCCAGCTCCCACCTGTGGAGTGAAACTATATGGAAAACTAATGCTGTCAACTATGGAGACTGCTCTGCCCCCACCCCACCCCCTTCTCTCTGTCTCTCTCTGTCAAAAAAACAACAACAATAAAAATAAATCTTTAAAAAAAAAAGATTCTCTCCTTGACCAAACTCCAGTCAGGCTTCTCTGAGCTCTTTCTCAAACTTGACTTAGATTTATTTTTTGTTTTGTTTATTGACAGAGATATAGATGGACAATGAGAGACAGAGAAAAGGGGAGGGCCCAGAGCAGTCTCCATAGTTGACAGCATTAGTTTTCCATATAGTTTCACTTCACAGGTGGGCGTGGGGTTGTGCAGGGCAGGAACTGGGCCGGAGCCTCCTGGCAAGAACTGAACTGGGGGCACACCCCAGTTCAGCATGTGGGTCCACCTGGGCCTGGGCCGGGATTTGATCCTCGGGCTCCAGAGCTGCAAAGCGAGCGCTTAGCCCACTGAGCTATCCCAGCTTTCCTCAAACTTGACTTATAAAAACTGCATATTCTCTTGGCTATAATCAACAAGACAAGGGATAACTAGTGCTGGAGAGGCTGTGGAGAAGTAGGAACCCTCATACACTGCTGGTGGGAATGTAAACTGGTACAACCACTATGGAAGGCTGTATGGAGATTCCTCAAAAACTTAGGAATGAAATTACCATATGACCCAGCCATCCCACTACTGGGCATCTACCCAAAAAACCTGAAAACCTTAATCTTTAAAGATGTTTGTACCCGCATGTTCATCGCAGCACTGTTCACAGTGGCCAGAACATGGAAATAACCAAAATGCCCTTCAATAGATGACTGGATAAAGAAGATGTGGTACATTTACACAATGGAATACTACTCAGC